>QANX01001703.1:64130-112097 GCA_003254975.1 Ochetophila trinervis
AAAAAAAAAAAAAAAAAACTTTGATAAAAAAAATTTATAATTTTATTAAAAAAATTATATTTTTATAAATGGTTTTGAATTCAAATATATGTGCTGGATGATTATTATTCTGAAAAAATACAAATTACTTATAATTACATTAAAATGAAATACCAACACTGGAATTGAATAAAAATATTTAATGTTAATTGTACTGCACTAAAATTGAATAAAAATATTTAAAATTAATTGCATTTTGATACCTTTTAATTTAAAATTTTACATTTAAATCTTTTAATTTTAAATTCTACTTTATTAGACTCTCTATTTTTTATTTGAATACATTGACGAAATTCCAATTGAATGTAATCCTAACTTAGTTATTAATTTCAATACTTTCTTATTAATAATAACCAACATAATTTATAAGTTTTAAAGTGCACAATTTTTTTTTTCTTAGTAAAAAAAACAACCTTTTTTTTCCTCTGTTAATATATTATTACCTTACAATATAAACTTTTAAAATTAATAAAGTATCTGTTAACCTGCACTTGAGAGTGTAGTCCAGTGGTAGGAGCCAGCTGAGCCTTCACACCTGCGAGTACGGTAGTTGAGTTTCGAGTCTTGATAGCTCCATTTGGACTCAAGTGCTCCTTTCCGCTGCTACCGCACGAGGGGGAGGGAGATTTTAGCGACACGGGCTCCAATCACGGAGTCCTATCAGGTTAAAAAGACGCTTTGGTCGGTCCACTCGCTAAATACCTCCTGGGTCTATGACCCCGCTACAGGTAGGTCCTTTTATTATTCACCAAAATCTGTTAACCTGTATGTATGTAAATTTTTCAAAAAAAATAAATAAATCTGTATACTTTAAGTTTAAATCAAATCAGTCCGGTTCTTATACATATATATAAATCTACTACCCCATTTTGATGAAATAACTAATTGCTTTCTACGTGTCAATTCTGTGTATTCTCATTTAAATGGTCGGCATATGTGTGACGAGAGATTAAAACTATAGATAAACAAATTTTAAATTTTTTTATTGCGTTAAGGTTATATGATTTTATTTTATTTTGTTAAGATTTGGAAAGACAATGAAATCCCTATTATCAACTATTTTTATTTTATTTTATGAATATCCCTATTACCAACTTCCTATAACAATAAGGAAAACAGTGTCATAATTAAAGACCAATTTTTTTTTTTTAACACCGACCAATTCATACTCAAACTTTGACCCCAAAAAGAAAAAAAATACACTCAAAACAATTACTACACATACCTAATAAATGCTTTAATGTCATTGTCAACATTTATCTGAATTTATTTTTGAATAATGTCAATTTTAAATTTAATAAATATAGTTGTTAATTTTTTATTAATAGACCATAATTTATAAGAGATTTTTTTTCTTTTTTGGTAATATATAAGACATTCGTTTAAACATCACTAATCACTTGAATTTAATCAATAAAATTATTGTAGTATATGTTTTCATCAACAATCACTTTCTTAATAATATTGTCTCATGATTCGGACAATTTGTATCAGTTGGTTTTACTGAAAAAATTATGTCATTTTTAAAAATAATTAATAAATAAAGAAAATTAATTAGTGCATTCATCAACATTCAAAGTTTACTTCTTTTATGTCCAAAGTTTAACATTATTAATTTTTATTTTTTTTATATTCGCAAATGAAAGATTCAAACTTAGATCATTATTTGAGAATATTATCATTTTTACCATTAGACTATCATTTCAAATACTTACATTATTTAAAACTTTTACTATTATATTATCTTGGCAGAAACTTACATTACTAAATCTTAAATTCCAATTCAATGCAAATATTGTCTCTAAGGTGAAATTAATTTTATATTTGTAAATTTGGTTCAATGGTAAAATTTTTATATGTACACTTTTAGATCTAGGTTCAAACTTCAATCTGGGCGAAAATTTTTCTTCAAAAATTTGTAATGAAAAAAAAAGGCATAAAATAACTTCCATAAAAAAATTTACATTTCTATTAAAAAAATTATATTCCTATGAATGGTTTTGAATTCAAATATATGTGCTTATAAAGTTATATATATGAATGATTATTATTAAAAAATACAAATTTTTTATCAATTACATCAAAATAAAATACCAACACTAAAGTTGAATAAAAATATATAATGTTAATTGCACTTCATTAAAATTGATTAAAAATATTTAAAATTAATTGCACTTTGATAACTTTTAATTTAAAAATTTACAATTTAAATCTTTAATTTTAAATCCTACTATATTGGACTCTCTATTTTTGATTTGATACACATTGACAAATTTCCAATTGAATGTAATCCTAACTTAGTTATTAATTTCAATATTTCCTTATTAATAATAACGAACATGGTTTATAAGTTCTAAAGTGCACAATTTAATATTTCATATTACTAAATATTTATATTAAACCATTAACATCATATCAATACCATCTTAGCATTATACTAATCGAATTAACGAGCATCAAGTTAAAGATAAAGTTCAATGTGCTGATTCTACTGCTGAATTTTAAAACCAACGGTGTGAATTGCAAAATCTGGAAATTAGAAGATTGCAATTAATTCAAATATTTATATTTTTTAATAAAAAAATCAAATATTTATAATTTTATATTCAAACTAAAAGACAAATAAGCCCTTGAAAATGACAAGTCTTAATGTCTTAGGAACAAACAAGAGGGTGACTTCGACCTTTGAACCATCACATAGACAAGTCAGAAAGTGTTGGCGGCCAAGACGCGGTTTTCTAGGCTTGCGAGGTTAGAGCATATAGATATATGCACTAATAAGCTCTAATAATAATAATAATAATGTTTAAACTGAATACCAAACTACGATATATATTGTTAAAATAAATATTTATTTTTAAAAATTTTATAAAAAATTATTAAATTTTTAAAATAGTAATTTTTTTTTAAATTTTAATTTAATAAATAATTAAAAATATTTAATAAAATATATAATTAATTAATAATAATATATATTATTATTAAAAAATAATTTTTAAATTAAATATATATTTATAACATATAAATTTAAACAATATCTATTTTTATATTATATAAATCTACGATTCTTACCCGATGCTCTTGTACCTCCGGACAAAGAATTCTGCCTCTCTCTCTCTTTCTCTCTCCAACAAGTGGAGCGCGTCAATGTAGGGTAACGTTTATATATCAAAACCCACGTGCCAGTACACTCCTTTCATCACACCCTGCTCTTCTTCCCTCTTTCCAAGTCTCTGTTTTCTTTTTTCTTTTTTTCTTCTTTGGTACTTTTTATTATTATTGTTATTGTTATTGTTATTATTTATTATTATTATTATTGTTCTTATAAAAGTCTTTTGGCTTTCTTCTTTTTCTTTCATGATCCTGTTTTGGGTTTCTGAAAATACAAATCAGCTACAAAAAAGATGACAGTTGAAAAGAGGATTAGTGTTGGATTCATCGCCGTCCTCGTTCTGTGTTTTTCTGCAAATTTCTCACGCTGTTTCTCGGCAGCTAATCAGTCTCAGACCAAGAAAAAGTCTGCACAACCAAATGGCTTTGGATCTTCAGCTGTTTTTCCCGTTCAAGGAAATGTTTATCCTCTTGGGTATGTAATTTGATTGTTCCATTTGATTTGTTTTGAGGATGGTTTTAGTTCATTCTGCTAATTTTGTTGTTTGCTTCTTTTGCATTATCTATATTCCTACTTCATTCTTTATAAGTGGCTTATTTTCAAGTATTTTCCAAAACCCAAAATTCACTGTTCAATTTGATCAGTCTGGACTTTGCTTTTTCTTTGGTTGATCTTTCAATTTTCATTGATGAATTTTCGAAATGTTTTTATTACTGGGTTTTGTTTAGTTTATCCAATTTTTGATTCAATCTTTGTAAGCTATACGTTAATGGTGACTACCGAGCTAATTTTTGTAACCAGCAGTCTTTCTTTCGCAATTCTTGGAGTACCAGAGCTGAACCTGATCAATTTCTTTGCTTATTAGATTTTGTCTCCATCTCTATCCAGACCAAAGTTTTAAACTTTTAACCACTTCTAATATTTCTCCAAAACTTGTCTGACCCGTTTGAACAGGCAGTTTTCTTTTTCTTACATATATTATATACCCAGTTTCCAAAAGTGCTATCTTTTGAGCAGTTTTCCTATATTGCCTTTTGCATGTAGTTTGGTGCTTTTTTAGAAAAGAGAAAAAATTCTCAAAAGTTCTTTGTTAAAGATATTATATCATGTGGTATAAAGTAGTACTCGGGCCGTTCCTTTTTCCTTTTCCCCTTTACTTTCTGAGTCTTTAGAAATTTCATTCTACTTTTTCCACTCTCCAGGTACTACTCTGTATCCCTCAAGATAGGCCGTCCACCAAAGCTTTTCGACCTTGATATTGACTCTGGCAGTGACCTCACATGGGTCCAATGTGATGCTCCTTGCACTGGTTGCACAAGGGTATACTTTCTTTTTTTGTTTTGTTTTGCTTTTTGTTATTTTTATTGCTATGTTGTTTTGGGGGTTGTATAGAGATGTTAATTAGTAGCCAAATATGGTTGCATTTGCAGCCCCGAGAGGGACTTTACAAGCCCAACAACAACCTTCTGCACTGTGTAGACCCTCTTTGTAATGCCATCGAGAAGCTGGCGAACAGCCCTTGTGATAACCCAAATGACCAATGTGACTATGAAGTTGAATATGCTGATCATGGATCATCTATGGGTGTGCTGGTCAAGGATTTCTTTCCCGTTAGATTCACCAATGGCTCTCTCCTTGGTCCCCGTTTGGCCTTCGGGTGAGTATTCAAAGGTTTAGAGTTTTAGTTATCTTTTTCGTCATCTTAATTAACAACTTTGTTCAATTTTGATCTAGGATAATAGTTTTTGGTCATGTCAGAACTGTGTGTGAAATCTACTTTTGCCGTGGCCAAGGAATAAGAGTTGAAAAAAGTGTTGTAATTGATCAAGCTTTCAATAAAATCATATAAAGAATTAATATGTATAACTTGTGATTTAGTTTCCATCTTACCTTCTATTCTGAGTATGCATTTTCTGCGCTGCTGTCTACAGGTGCGGATATGATCAAAAATATGATGGAGCACATGCTCCGCCTTCTACGGCTGGAGTCCTTGGCCTTGGCAATGGCAAAGCCAGTATTCTGACACAATTGAGTCACCTGGGTCTGACCCGTAGTGTTGCCGGCCACTGTTTAAGTAAGAAAGGAGGGTTTATATTTTTTGGGGATGAAGTTGTCCCTTCTACAGGCATTACATGGACACCAATGTCACGCAATTCCTACCAGTGAGTAGTCCCATGTTATTCCTCCTACTTTCTCTTATATAGCTTTCTTACTATTAAGCATCTAACCCATTTTGCCTCTTCCATGTTATCATACTTGATTGTATTTCAGAAAATATTACTCATCGGGACCTGCCGAACTTCACTTTGATGGAAAGCCAATCGGCGTAAATGCACTTGAGATAGTGTTTGACAGTGGGAGCTCCTATACTTACTTGAGTTCCAAAGCTTATGAGGCGGTAGTTAATCAGGTAAGGAGTTCATCTATAGTTACCAAGAATATCATACTTGGTAAACTAATAACTCATTTAACTTATTGTCAGGTGAAAAAAGATTTAAATGGAAAGCCTCTTAAGGTTGCAGCTGATGATCCATCCTTACCAGTGTGCTGGAAAGGCACCAAGGCTTTCAAATCTGTTCATGACATCAAGAATTATTTCAAACCATTTGCATTAAGCTTCAATGCAAGAAAAGCTCAGTTGCAATTGCCTCCGGAAGCTTATCTTATAGTCACAGTAAGCACTAAAATGATTTTTCAACCTGGTAGTGGTAAATGATAAATTAGAAAACACAACTAACAAGATTTTTCCTATTTAGAAACATGGCAATGTGTGCTTAGGGATTTTGAATGGTAGCGAAGTAGGATTGGGAAGTCTCAGTATAATTGGAGGTAACACATTTTAACACAAGAATTTTTTATTTTTTTTTGGGTTACATTCTGATATTTATCCTTTTTTCTCTTCAGACATTTCTATGCAAGATAAAATGGTGATTTACGACAACGAGAAACAACAGATTGGATGGGTTCCTGAAAATTGTGACAGGCTTCCCAAGTCGTGAACCTTTAAACATTATTTTGTAAATTCTCATTTTCTTATGCTGGGGCTATCTCACCAGAATTTTTTTTTCTTTTTTTTTTTTTGGTCCTTTTTTTTAAACAGTTTGGATCGTGAATGTAAGGAAGGTTTTTCTGAGCCATTTGCAGAAGGCCATTTGGATATGATGTCAGAATATTGTCCTGCAAACATGCTTACCAAGGCCAGATACCAGTAAAGGCAAATATAGTCTAATGCTATTATATATAAGTAGCAAAAATACATTCATATGGTCGTAGGAAGTTTACAAGGACCTTGTATATGTTCTATAATTTACAGCCTAAGAAATTTAGTCCGGTAAATCTCATGCATATAAAATGCAATACAAAGGTTTGTTACTGAGGAAATTCATGTGTCACAATGCATCGAGTTTTAGTCACAATCGAATTGCTTAGCTACAAATGTCCCTACCGTAAATAGTTACTAAATAATGTACATAAAGTGACCCAAAAACAATATATATATTCGAGATACCATTTGGAATGACTGTACAAAATACAATTGCTTACAACCTACAAGATATGCAAAGAAAATTCATCAGCGATGTTACTCCTTTATTTGATTCTAATAAGTAATAAGAACTGGTAGACATAAAAACTTTGATTCAACGTCAGATGCACTTTTAAAAATAAAAGACAATTAAATAATTAAAAATAAAAACCCTCTCGCATCAAAAATATGATCTCTAATGTGATAGTACTAAGTTTTCAAGTATACAAAACTTCCTGATGAAACACCATTTAGCTATATAAATCGACAAGACAGCAAGCTGGTTTTAGCGACTACTCCTTTCAACCTGACTTTAGTTTTTGCTTATGCGACATCAATAGTTTAGAATTCCAAATCCTAACAGTACTTACACCCATGACCAAATGCAGATGACTCTGGCACTGTACGAAGAATTTCGAAGAGAGTTTCTTGAATTTCATTAAACTATACGGCTAAAGAGACATAACAATGGGAATTCAGTCCTCGTATAGCATTAATATTCAAGCTAATAGATGCAATATCATTTATTCTCCTTGTTCATTCTTTTCTTTTTATTTCTTCTTCTTCTTCTTCTTTTTTTTATAATATTTAAGAGATTGTTTTAGTTAAGATATCTAATCATTCTAGCCTAAAACAGGGAAATATACTCATTAGCATTTGCAAGTGCCGTAATACAGAAAAAACTAAGTTAAATAATCATCTACATATTAGCAAACAGGCACATGTTTAGCTTACTCATTGACAGTGAGTACTGGACTTGCAAGACTCACACGCCTTAAGTAGCAGGGATAAAATTGTTTAACAAAAAATCCATGTTTTATAGATTACATACCAATCTGTCACCGTTAGATATCTGTACTTGTCACATACTATAATGTTTACACCAATGTTTATTATTAATCGTGTAATAAAATTTTAGAATAAATTAGCAGCTTTGTTGATGGCCATTTGCTAACAAAACATTGATTAACAGCTAACCTGGAGTTCCGAACTCCATCTGTTAGGAGTATTTTTGTGATGGTCAATCACTGCATGCTACAATGCATGATTTGCACACTGCATAGTATAAAATAACCAACACATATTAGAATTTCTAGAGATACCTGAACCATGTTAAATTGATAGCAAAAGAAATTAAACAAATATTGCTAATGAAATAAAGCATCCCAATTCACAAACAAATTCACAGAAGTAGTGCCGTAGCTCTCTGAATTTTTACAAAATCAAATTTAAAAATGTTGATGTTTTTCTTTCGTCACATGACACATGAAGCTTTTACAATTTTACATCTTAGGCATTAAGGCGTATTGAGAAACAAGTGCAAAGTGAGTATGCTACATGGAAAATGCAAAAAAAAAAAAAAAAGGAACCCCATATAGACGGGTCCAAGACCTCACAGATTATAGGATTAACAAAGTAGATTTAAGACCGTTGTATTGTGCTCAATTCTCAAAGACAAACAGGTATCAAGTTGCAAATTTGGAACAGATATTGAAACATTGACATAAAAACCTCGTGTAGGTTTAGTGCTGTAGGATGACAATCTACTAAAGGATTATGTTCAATTGATATAAATCCCCAGATAACAAAAGGCCAAAAGCCCAGGTCCTGATATAACTCGAGTTTCAATGTAGAGCCCATATAGAAGAGGAGTAAATGATATGTTCATACTTGGAGGGCATGGAAAATACTGAGAGAATATGTGATCAATATACTCGATGGACCCTAGACCTATGCCCTTGAACTTTTTTGGCAAATTAGGTTTCATGCATAAATAAATTCCCAAAACACATCAAGTTTCATGAGTAACCTAACTTCAATGAAAATTTGTTTTCACAGCATCTATAATTCCTCATGATCACTCTTAAAGCAAGAGATGTCTAAAGAACTACAACTTCAATGCTAATCAATGCTGACTAAGCAAGTTACATGCTTTCTTGCAGTTAAAAGAGATTAACTCATGTAATATAGAATTATGAGACACACAAGAAATCACCTTCACATGGCAGATCTTTGTTATAGCCTCCACATGAAGATTCTGCAGTTCCTCCAAAGCCATGGTATCTAGACCAGCAATATCCTCACCCTGAAGAGCAATTTTCTATTTGTTTACAATGTATACTCAATTACAACCAAAACAGAAATCATACTTCATAAGAATTATGCCAAAATTCAAATTATTAATAAAAAACAAACTGCAATTATAGATATCAAATTGTATAGTAATTTTTATCATAAAATGCAATGTATAATAGAATTAAGAAAATCAAAACATAACATTTAGATAAACATATAGCTAATGTAAACCAAGTAGAGCAATGAAAGAGACAAAGTATATCATACAATATAACAAATAACAAAGCCTTGTCCAATTGAAATCACAAACCCTGTTCTCAAGTGTAACATCAAGAAAAGATTTGGTTGTATTAACATGAATCATCTGATTTCAAGATTTGAAACCAATTTTGATTAGATATAAAGGAGTCAATTGATGATTTTTTTAATCAAATGAAGGTCTCCTGTGATTATGCCAAACCTTAGGGAGTTTCAATGATACCTTAACATGATAAAAAACAACTTAGAATTTGTTAAGCATGTAGATAATTATTAAGAGTACAAAGCAAACAAAAAAGCCACATCAAAACAAATCTAGAAAATATTTTGAACAAAATAAAAAGACATAACTTTTTATATTTTGTATGGATAACTAAGTCTAATTATAAAATAAATCAACCAGTAAAAAAATGGCATATAATAATACAGGAATCATTATTCCAGAAAATCAAATTGCAGATATCTCATGGTTGCTCTCACAAGTTTTGCAAAGAAAGTGAATACCTTCAATCTTGATATATAGCTTTCCAGCTCTTTGCATCTTCTCCTTTCTTTCTGATAGCTAGCTTTTAAATCATCTAATGCACCCAATTTATCCATGCTTTTGCAGATTTCATCATTTTTGGACATAGTGGAGTGGTCATTAGATGACAGAGATATATTTCTAAATCTTGCATGTGAATTTTCAGATAAATGGACTGCTACCTCCTCTGCACTACTGCCTGACTTTCTTAACTTTGCAACCCGAACCCACATATTTGCAAGCTCATTTTCCAAATCTTCCTCATGTCGTTTTGCTTCATCCAGCCTTCTTCTCAGATCACCTTCTATTTCATCTCTCTGAGATAATTCTGTTTCCAGAGCAGCTTCTTTTTGGTATCTTGTACTAAGTTCCTTCTGCAACTCATCAACCAAAACTCCATCCACTGGCTTTTTAGACCATCCATCAGGTCGAGCATTGTTGTTGCTATTTTGCTTGTAATCATATAAAGCAGACCTCTGACAAGACCTGCAACGAACATCCTTCTTAGCTGCCAGTTCACCAGTCAGCTTTGCATTTTCATAAGAAAGCTTTGTGACTTCTTCAGCCAAGTTTCTGAGCTCAAGCGCTGCAGCTGCAGCCAACTCTTTGGCATATGACGCTTCCTCTGCTAACTTTTGGCTATGAACTTCAAGCCCATCCTTCTCTTCAGCCAGTCTCAAATGCTCTTGTTTTAAATCCTCCAGTTCAGCAGCCTGGGGAGAAAATATATACATTGGTGCACAGCAGAATGAATACAAAATTTTACAGCTAAAAATCCAGAAAAGGCCACAAGGACTAGGACAGCATAATTGGGTTCCTGGTGCAAAAGATGCCAGAAAAGAAAAGGAATGACCTGCATACAAACTTGAGAACTGTAAAATGCACTATTGTTGCACTCTTTGGAATCCTCCAGGGAAAATACCCTATTCAAGCTCATGACACTTGTTGGTGTATGCTCATCAGCATAAGTTTCTCCACTTGAAACAATCCTACTTTTCTCTTTATTCTTCTTTTCCAATAGCTCTTCAGTACATGTACTCAATGAAGTAGTCTCATTGTCAGCAATTTGTTCTATAGTAACGGATCTTTTATCCAATAATGAATTGAGCTGCTGTCTTAGTAAAAGAATTGTCTCTTGCATCTCAACATTCTCTGATACCTAATAACAATAAAATATGATAAGGAGCCACCAATCAAGAACAGAAGCAGAGAGCATGCATCATTGAAACTTTACCTTCGTCTGTAGTTGCTCTTGAAGTATCCTATTGTCTGCAGATTTAATCTTTAAAGCTCAACCCAAGAAAATGTGATCAACTTAGTAGACTATTGTTGGCAATGGGTATGGAATTCTAAGTTTAAGTAATATACTATAGATATGAAGAAAATAGGAAACAAACCTCAAGCTCAAATGTTTTTTCATTTAGCTGTGTAGTAAGCTTGGACAGAGCCTATACAAAAGTTTAACAAACTGATCAGTAAGAAAGTATCCATTTAGGTAAACTTGGGAAACCAAGTTAATCTTCATAAAATATAATGTTCAGCAACCATATCGATGATGGAGTCATCACAGCCAATATAAAAATGTTACGTTGAATGATTATACCTGATCAAGGACATTATGAAAATAAGATGATATTGTAAACGTAGTCCAGGACAGCCATAAATGACAATGGATACTAAATTAAAAACCATGTGCGGAACAATTATCTAAAAGGATAAAAAGGGGCATATGATTATAAAGCAATAAACAGCATTAAGAGTCATTATCCGCTGCAATAGTAAAAGTTGAGGGAAGAGATATATTAGATTAATATTGTCTATGATAAACAGAAACTCTTCCTCTTGCAATTACCTGAGACAATTCAATGTTGCTTGATGTGTGTGGAGTAATCTCAAAGGATCCAATCATGCGTTGTTCCAGCCTACGTATTTGAAGCTTCTTTTCACTAATTTCATCCTTTAACTTTTGCATTTGTTCCTGCATCGGTCAAAATGGAAATTAAATAATCACCTGGAAATACCCCAGTCATAACTAGATTTTTTGTTCTGCAAGACACTAAGAGCTAGCTCACCCTAAGTTGTATATCTTCTGGGTTGCTAGCTGCTTGCTCTGAAAGTCTTTTCATAGAACTTGTGCACAAGGCCACTTCTCCAGCTAACATTTTCACTTGCTCACGAAAAAGATCCATTTGATCTGTAATGGTGGTCCCACTCTGCGAAGAACACATTTAGCAGATCCAGCTAACAATACATTATACTTAATAACAACATTATCTAATTTCCAGTAGAAACATGAGCAGCATTATATTTTGTTTTGGATTCGCTCAGATGTTTAGCTTCAAGAAGCAATCACTTAGAAATTAGCAAAAAGAACTTCTTACTGGAGGCAGACGGCGACCTCCAACAGCTGCACTGAACAATTCACCTGCTTGCGTTCTTTTGGGACATGAGTCAACAATAGTAGGATCATCTCCCCTTCTACTACTTGATTTTCTTCTTCCATCCTTCATATCATTAAGGATGACTCTACTCTGTGAAGATTTTGAACAAGATGCAGGTGACCCACTAACAGAGCTCTCACTATCAGCGCCAAGTGATAACCCAGCCATATTCTCAGGCTTCTGCACGGTAAACATTAAAGCTTTCGTTAGTTGAGTTCTACCACTGGAGAATAGCCACTGCTGGTAAGATACAACTCTAATCTTCTCATGCATGAATAAAGAATAACCACATTATTCACTTATCAATATAAGTTGTACTCCAATAAAACAATGGGCTAAAAAATACTACAAAGTTTCATGACTCTTCATACATCTAAATTTTTTATTTTAGACCTTATACGCCTTTATAGGAAAAGTAAATGGTCACCAGAAAATTTACATGCACTCAGCAAGAAAATTCAAGATTTAAGTACCATAGATGGTCCACATCTAAATGGTCACCAGGAAATTTACATGCACTCTGCAAGAAAATTCAAGATTAATTACCATAGATGGTCAACATCTTTTTTCCAACATCTTCACAAAGTAAAGTGGCACCACTATGTTGTCACAGAAGCTCTGTTTTCCATCTTTAAGGGTTCATTGTATACATGGCAGATGCAGTAACATAGATGAGGAATCACTTCAAAATAAGACATGGATGGAGCTTCAAAGAGATATGCCATGAGGAAAAAAATATATATTTCTTATCCCTCCCAACATTTTGATTTAAAAACACTTAAGGAAAATGTAGATTTGTGGAAGGATATAAGATGAAAAGAACACGAGGAGCACATCAATCTAGTTTGCCAAAAGGCCCCCTTTATATGTTCAATGTGAATTAACATGAAAATAAATTTTAAATTTTATTATGTCTTACAAAAGCGTGCATTCACAATGTATAACTATTCAAAAAATAAAATAAAATTCAAACAGTTAAACTTCATTTCATTTTGCATACTCTTTGCAAATGGACCTAGGTGGATTTCAGTATAATAATATAATATCCAAAATACCAACATTTCATTTCAGATATTAGCATATAAAATACGTTAATAAAGGTAAAGCATCAATTATTGAGGAACACTCCTACTGTTAAACAATAATAAATGAGTACATGGAAGCTCGATGCAATGGCTTTGGTAAAGTCTGTAACAGGCTACAGTTGAAAAAGCAGTAGGAAAACATTGTATGAGGCCAAGGGCTTGCTTGGAAGGAGAGATGTCATCACACCCACTATAAAGAGAAAAAAACTATCATATCCCTAAGCTAACAAAAATTAGGAACTTACTTTCAGTTTAAACCAGCCAAGCATACCACGCCTTCGGTTCCTTTTATAATCTTTAACCAATTCTTCTAAATTAGTGACATCTTCTCTTGCTTCCATTGAAGTCTCAGAAGCACAGCTACCCACATCATCATCTATCATGTATTCCCGCTTTCTATCTGGTAAATATGCCAGCTGCATAGTAGATGAATCAACTATAAATCTGAAGAAGTAAATATTTCCCAATATTTTTAGAAATTAAAAACTGGTGATTTGGCTATCAGCATTAATCTCATTATTACTGAAAGCATCAGCTGGTCACCTAAACAGCTGGAAGTACTAAATCACGCACCTCATCCTCCCCAAAAGAATGCCTGCGTCTATGGCCAGGCTGTTCAGAAACACTTGCTGGCATTGCATTCTTTGTAGAAACCAATATTAGTTTAGTCAAGCGCTGGATTCTTCCCATTAAAGCTGCCTTGGCATCTTCTTCCTCTTCCAATCTTGATTGCAGTTTAACCTGACCAGCTTCCAGCTTTGACATCATAAAACAATATTTTAGAAGAGAAAATAACAAGTTAGCAATAGTACCCATAGAGAATTTACAATATATCTAAAGAGCCAAAAGGAAAATGGGAAAAAAATCACAAAAGCAAAAAATAAAATGGTATATATTTTGACACAATAGCACTACCACTGCATCACAACACATATGCACCCTCATTCGTATTGTTATAGCACCATGTTAGTTGTTATACGATCATATAGCTTTACGCTAACAACATAACAGGAAAGTATAATAATATTCATCGTTAAACATACATAGCTGCACAAACCTGGAGCTTCAAATTAACCAGATCATCCTGAGTTGATGCAGCAATATTTGGATTCTCCATTATGCCACGTTTTAATTGATGAAGCTCCTCCTTCAAACTAAAAATTTCCTTCTGATACTTTTTTATGAGGGACTTCTCATCCATAATCTAGAGAGGAACATTTCAAACAAAAATTGATGAATTAGCACTTGGCAGCCATCAAAAAGATTGTCATGCTAAAAACATATTAAATCTGAGATTCACCTTGTTTTGAGAAGCCTTTATTTCTACATGCTTGCTACGATGTGCAAACTTCAATGTGTTGTGTATCTCCTCACTATTGCTAGAGGCAGGAGTCACAGTGCAAATGAGCTACAAAGTCAGAGATAATATCTCTCAAAATCATTTATATGTATAACCATTGAGAAATAGATGACTTGCAAAGGGATAGAGTCACATGAACACTAGAAACCTGAAGTTGTTACATAGAACTTACAGAAATCCGCCCATGGCCACTAAGGGACGACTGCAACAAACGAGTGAGTTTTGAATCTCGATAAGGAATATGTGTTGCTTTCCCGTCAGTTAGTTTAGAGATTACCTGCAATAAGAGAGTTGACAAAACAAGAAATTGTCGAGCACTATATCATAGCATTCTATACAAATGGAGAAATAAAGCCCAACAATGTCATATGGCTGATAGTTAGGCCCATTTTATAAGATCTTGACATTTCAGAATTGATGATAATTTAACAAGGTATATAGTATGGTTGTCTATCTGATATTGTATTTAAATTCTCATAACCCTTATTTTCAGTAAAATACTGTTCTGTACATGTAGAAAGCCCAACTTTGAGTCTAATTCTTCTGCAGCCGACAAATGAGATGGAGGGTTAAAGAGTGTATCATGTTGATATAGATAATTGGTCCACTTTCTGACAGCTTAATAACAACTATGCTTCTTTAGATTGATGGTAACTACCAGAGTTTGGCTGTCTGTCTGGTCTTGTATTTGAATCCTAGTTACCTCCATTTCTAGAAATTTATCTTCTTCTACAAGTAAAGGCCCAAATTTAATGTCTAGTTATTATATAGGCCTATACATGAGGAAGAGTGTTAGTGTCTTCATGTTATTATTAATTTAATACAAATTGTTAGGCCAACTTCCCAACAGGTAAAGCTTTTGGAAAGTGGACCAAACTATGTGTATCAAACGCAACACATTTAAGAAACAGAAATACACACCCACAGGGGATTAGGATCAACATTATCAAATTATGGACTCATTTCCTTATAAATGAACTGAATCCTTATAAGAAAGATTGAACTAAGTTTCATTGTTGACAGCACAAACAACTTCAAAACAAAATACAAGAATGGAGACAAAGAAAAAAAAAATCATCTTAATGGGTAGGAGTCTGGGAATATTAGTCAAAATAGAAAAATCTTACAGTTCCAAGAGTAAGTAAGCTTTTGTTGATGTATGAACCCTCTTTTCTTCTCAATCCTGTTGTTTCAGTTTTAGAACTTTCAGATCCTGCAAGATCAATTAAATGCTGCAAAGGAAAATTGAATTATATAAAGAGCTGAACACCATATCACAATGTTGGAATATCAAAGTATTCAAATCAAATAGACTGGAGAGCCTGATCTATAAACCAGGTACAGAAAAACCAAACTTAAGTTATTATGAGAGAAATTACCAATTGTGACAAGCTCACGTCTTCTTCATGATTTTCCCCACGTAGACTGCTTTCAATAGTCTGATAGGCAGTTATACAAACCACAGTAACATAAATCACTACAGCAATACATTAATTAATACCCACTTGAAGGGCTGGTAGGTCAAAAAACACACACCACCAAAGCTTCACACAAAAAGATACTAAACCAATGCGCACTCACTTCGTAAGTTTCAAATATAAACAAATCATTGCGAGAATGTACTTCCAGTACATTATGTAGTAGAAACAGGGCAGACAACAAGAGGCTCAAGCAAGGTATTATATTAGTTCTTTTAATTATGAGTTTATTTTAAAATTGTTTTTAGTTCTTTTAGTTATGAGATTCTTTTAGAATTGCAAAGGGGCATTTCATCAAGGAAAAGTATTTTTTTCTAGTTCAAACAGTCCAGAGATATAAAGATAGCTTGATTTCAGGCAAAATGGTTTCTTCTATTTATGGGTCCTCCATACAATATTGATGCCTATATTGAGTACTCACTAGTCACTACTTTCAAGTTCTCTTGTTAAGTTGCTGCTGAAGTTACTTTTATGAATTTGGTTAATTAATTAACTTACTTTTAATTTTCAAAGTGGTTATTTGCACCTGAATAGCCCTATGCATACTAGAAGACATTAAGTTGAATAGTCTATCTTCCAATGATTACAGATGCAATATATTATAAGCTGGTAAAACTTCCATTTTAGCTAAGCTAGAAAAAATACCTTTTTAAACAGTTAATGGAGCTCACATTTTAGTCTTAAACTATTAATAATATTGAAATTAGACATGATTACCAAGGTGAATATAGTGTGGCTCCGACTACTAAGCAGGTTGAAATTATTAGAACCCACATGCCTGTGCTCTGCAATATTGAAAGAAAAAAGAGATGTGTTAAAGGGGACTCACTTCCACAAACAACACACAACCAACAAAGGTTGCAAATATAGAAGGGGAACGAAAAGAATAAACAAAAAGAAAGGTTAAAGAAAAATAATAAGTACATCATCCACATGAAATCATAATGTGTATCAGATTTTTTTTTTTGGTAAAAATCATGTGTATCAAATGTTAAAAGGAAAATACAAAGTTTCCATGCAGAACATGTAGCTAAATACAAAAGAACTAAAAACTATGCTTTAAGAAATCCATCAATGAGATGGAAAGTGTACAGACTAAAATTAAGAAAAAAAAAAACACCAGAGAAATTTGCCTACCTTCTCCAGATGCTATCAATGAAAGAGCATGAGCAGGAGAAAGAACAACCTCCTCTTTTATTCCTTCAACATAAGTACCCTACCAAAAAAAAAAATCATGCCTTCGTATTTGAAAGATTCAAGAGATACTTTGTTCTCCTAGCTAATATAAACCAAAGGGAACTACAATTTATGAAATAAGAAAGAGTTGCTCTCTTTTAGGCAGACAATGACACACAAATGAAGCTTTTATCGCCATATGCCATTGCCACCATATGCCAGAATATGCAACTCAAAACAGAAAAAATAAATAAATAAACGCCTAAGTTGTAAAAATGAAAGATAACAAATAACAAGACACGAAATATTATAATTTTAAGCATTATTCTATTTCTTTTTTCTTTTTGTTTTCAAATACCAGACATTATGTAGGTATTCACACATATGATAACTTTGGAAGAAGGAAATGGAAAGGCCATTAACATGAGAAAAGTGGCTACTTAATATATTAATAACAATCAACATTTTCATATAACTCTCTCTAGGAAAAGAAAACCATCAGACAGAAAATCCAAAAGGGAAAAAGAAATATTCTTGAGCCTGTCTTGACTGCCTTTAAAGTGACAAAGAAGCAAGTAATATAACAGTATTTAACTTCCTCTGTTCAAATGAGCACCTGAGCATCCTCTCGCACTCGTAGGTTCTGCCCTGCTGGATCAAGCAAATCATTTATGACCTGAAATAAAAGGTGTATGATGAGAACTCAAATATATGTTATTTTCAAAAATAAATTACAGTTGATGGAATTAGATTAGAGTTTGGAAAAATGGAGGTCCATTTGGCTCCCAATTGCACTACTGTTTTATGAATTTTTTTTTCCTTGCTTTTCTGGGGAAAATAAAGTCAACCAAACAACAAAACCAATTCTTCAAAGCCACAAAAAGTTAGTAAAGCCCACCATTTTTTCTCTTCCTTATCTTTCTTTACACCAATTTCTCTGTCCTTTTCTTTTCTTTTCTTCTCTTAAATATCTAAATAATTTTACATATATATATATATATATAGATATATATTATAGAGTTTGAAGACTGTTTTCCATTTTTGTACCAAACACATTTTTCAACTTTATAAATTCCTCCCTTAATTTTTCATAACTCCGTACTCTTAAGTTGCCATATTAATCTAACTTAATAAAATCTTTTAGAAAAGATATGAACAGAAAGTATAAATCAAAAATATGAGACAAGCTCACCTCGTTGTAAATTTCCAGATAGGAAACACGAAGAAGAAACTCTCGTCCAGGTGTCTGACATATGATTACAAGATTACCCAATGTAAAACATACAAATAGATGTGTCTACATACATACATTTCTATATATACAAGCAGGCTCACATCAGGTGTACCTAATGGTTTTATCATCATGACTTCCTTTATCAACCATTGTATCTTTTGAAGGGCTGAGATTTAAAAATGCATTTATGGTTCACTTAGTTCACTTTCCCTAAATAGGGTTTTAGTATATCACCAAATTCATATTAAACCATTAATTGATTTTTTAAATATGAGCCTTAGAAGCAATCCAAAGGCTAATAAAGGAAAACTTGATGTTAAAACCATCACGTTGACCTGATGCGAGCCTAACTCTCACTCTCACTCTGTATGTGTGTGTGTGTGTGTGTGTGAAGTTACTAAAAATGTCATCCATTACCTCTTGTATAATTCCAAAGACATCCTTCACTGCCAATGGAATGACTCCAGGTGACTTTTGCTCCCCCTAAGGTACAAGATGTACAGTTTTGAAATTTATAATTTATAAGAATCAAGAAGTAAAACAAAAATTATATACGAGAGGTCCTTCGAGAACTTATACATTAGGACAAATTAACTGAAAAGAAAAAAAATAGGGGAGAGAACAGCTCACAAGTCATATCAAAGTCTATTCAGCAAAAAAAAAAAAAGTCATATCAAAGTCGAACCTAAACACCTAGAAGAAATGGTTTATACAGAGAAGAGTATTGCAAAGCACAAACCAAATAGCAACATTATTCTACATCACATATAAGGGCATATAAAAGAAGGCTGTAATTAAAAAATTACAAGACTAATTAATTTCAGATACTTGTCAAAGTCATCTTTTAACAACATGGTTTGGCCAGAAATGACTGATGCAGGCTCAAAAGAAATAGTCTCCCCTCAGACTTACATGCATTGTATGAGTCTTTCCACTACTAGTAACACCATATGCAAATACAGTACCTGCAATATATTTAGAGCAAACTTAGCCAAACACCAATCATTAAATAATTATCCATGTAATGATATGGATACTGATTTATATTGGGGGGGGGGGGGGGGGGGGAANGGGGGGGGGGTGGAAATTAAAGAATATATTGAACAAATACAAATGATTACCACAAATAGTAATGTTACAATCGCATATGAAGCATTAGCAACAGAATCCAGGCAAATGAATTGAATATTCTATGAGGCATGGCACAATTGTAAATTGCATATAGTAAGCTAAGGACAAATATATGTATCTACCTAACTGCCCAGATTACAAGGAGAGCAGAAAAGAAAGGAAAAATGGCCCTGATAGAGCAAATAATAGTAATGTTATTTTCCCCTTTTCTTTATAATATGACAAAGAAAAAGATTATTGTTCTGTTAGAAGATGGAAAATGACAAGGGTTCCAACCTAAATCCTTTCTTCCAAATGTCACAATGGAATCACTAACAAAAAATGAGTGACGCGTAAGTAGCTGATCATGTGGTTACAACTAGTGTCCTAGCTATTAACATTTAACAGCAATGTTCCACCTTTTCTCTTTTTTCTGCATCTAAAAGCATATAACTTGGAAACATATACATCATTAAATTATAAACGAATCAACTATAAGAAAATATTTCCCAAACGAAAAGACGACTTTACAGCTTACAAGTTGTGGAAAATATATGAGAAAGAAACTATTTCCATGCAAAGCCTAATGCAGATTATGGTTCTAGTTTTGATATTCATGCTTAAGAGTTGAGACATCTCATTAATAATGACAACATTACACATGTATTAATAACCGAAATGAACTACACAACATTAGCTACCATTAATCCCTTGCATAGCACCGCTGACGACGTGCTGAGCAGCAACATCATAAACATGGCGAGTTGTTGTCGCAGGACCAAACACTCTATCTGCAGCATTCATCAAACCCACAAATTCGAAAATAAAATAGAAAGAATACTAAAAACTAAAAAATAAACATATCGTGAGCAATTGGCGAATCAAAACTCAACTACTTTCACCGCTTAAAAAAACTACAAAATGTTTATCAAAGTTTGATACACTAATCTGATATACGTTATGTGAGTGAAAGTTATATTTACAAGCCATTTGGCATCAATTCAGCTTTACTAGTGCTACTAAGACATACAAAGCAGGTTTGGTAGAAGTTCAAAACAATTTTTAAATGCAATAAATATCTCAAGTATGTGAAATCTATGTAAGTATTCCACTAAATCGTCTCAAACAGACATATGCATACTTAAATAGTTTAATAGAAATACTTACCAAAGCCATAGGCAATTGATGGATTGTACTCATTCCTCACTGTATAATCCCCATCTGCATACCACGCTATCTCGTCCCCTTTATTAATCTCTCGTGGACTGTTCAAACCCACATTTCAAACACACACACACAAAATCCAAAAAAGAAAAGGGCTGTCATTCACAGCAGCTCCATTTCCCACCGAACAAAAGGGAGCGAATCAACAAAGAGAGGAGATGAATATGCCAGAGTACCTGAGCGGTCGGAACCTGACAGTGACGGTGACATTCTCTTTTGCCTTTGAGATATCGGGTTTTTCAATGGCCTGGGTCGGAGGGCTTGGACTGGCCGATGTCACCGGAGAAACAGAGAGCTTAGGTGCCGGCCTTGACGACGTTGTCGATGACGGGGTCGCAGGTCTGCCGGCCGGTTTGACCGGCGGCGTAAGCGCCGGGGACTTTCGCGACCGGAACGGCGA
The DNA here is from genome assembly GCA_003254975.1 of Ochetophila trinervis. Classification (NCBI taxonomy): domain Eukaryota; kingdom Viridiplantae; phylum Streptophyta; class Magnoliopsida; order Rosales; family Rhamnaceae; genus Ochetophila; species Ochetophila trinervis. The sequence goes on from QANX01001703.1 coordinate 85,170, forward strand.
GACAGAAGAGGAGGATCTTTGGGACCTTGAGCTGGTTCCGAACATTGTGTGCAGAGAGAGAGAGAGAGAGTTAGAAGCTCATGCCGGCCAAGGCCACGATGAGAGAGAAAGTGTGCCGCCTACCAAGAGCTTTACACACGCCCTCCCTCCAAAACCAGCGCTTCTTTGTTTTACAATTCTCTGCTTCTTTGAATTTTGTAATGCGCCTTTCTTTGTTTTTTCAATGCATGTCATATGTCCAAAACACCCTTAACGATTGGTTTTATTTTCACTTTTCGTCCCCCTTTTTATTATTATTATTAATTTACTAGTGAATGAGAATCTCACTTAACAAAATATATAAATTTATCACATAATAATATGCTTTTTGCACTTTGGATTTTTATTTTATTTTAGCATTTTTAATTTTATTTTTGCATTTTGATCTTTCAACCGTTTTTATACTATGTTTTAACATTTTAAAGCGTGCAGCACACTTGATGCAACATGCACTGTTCTTATGAAATTGTGTGAATTTTTTGTGATTTCGTTGTTTTATTGTTACAATTAGTGCATTACATGCCTCGTAACTTAAGACAAGAAAAAAGATAAAGAGCCAAAGTGTAACAAATTTATAGTTTAAAGACTATTAGTATAAAAAAAAAATCATGGATCAAAAAAAAAAATAACACTTAATAATTCAGTGGCATATGTGCAAATACCCTTAAAAAATTAATTTAAAAGGGTTGGCGTTTGATCATGTGTTATTTGTTTACTTAATTATGTTTACTTAATTTAAATGTTTGCAACATAGTTATATATTTTAATCAATTAAAAAAATAAATGAAACATAAACATAAATATCAAATTAGAGAATATTTTATTTACATCCCACAGTTTGGGGTAATTATAATAGCATCTTTTAGATTTTTAATTCTATCATATATATTTTGACATTTATTATTTCTTCTATATGGCAGTTTAAATTACTTTATCTTTTAGTAAAGTTTAATTACCTTTAAATGTTTTGTGTTTTTATTTTTGCAAAAAAATTATGATTATGCAAAAATTATTATGAAGNTTATGTCCTTCAAGATTGGCGGGGGGTGCAGAATATGGCTCTTTCATAATATGATAGCATGAATTATGCCTAAGTAAGAGGGAACTATCAGACGCATTGGCTGGCGTAAGAAGATCCGATCTCTCACGAATAGGTTTCACAGCAGCTGCAGTCGCAACAGAGGAGCTCGTTGTGTTTGGGAATGCTGAGAGTGATCGAACGCAGGCAGAATAAGTTGATCGGATGTGAAAAGCATCCACACTATGTTGCTACCATTAGTCGTGAATATGCAGGAGTATAAGCAGCTGCTTGAGAAGGCTCGCCATGAGTGAAACTGCCCTTCTTGATCCTATTCTTTATCCTGGTCCTAAGGGTCATGTGGAACCCGAAGCTACAGATCGCATTATGATTTGAAGTCAAGGGCTCCGAGACTTCGCATAGTGAGGAAATGGTAGCGTGCAGGCAGAAAGCCAGATATAGTAAGAGGCGCACTCCTGGGGGCAGGAATAGGAAAGGTTTCGAAATCCTATAGGGCAGGGGAATCAGAAAGGTTTCTCGCTCAATCCGATCTTTATTCAGTGCCAAGACCTTTATAAGATAAGCAATTAGTAAAATTCGATACATTCGATATCCTTCTTAAGCTTCAGAACGAAGATGGTGGGCTCACGTGGGTAGCTCCCGTCTCCTGTAGCCGCCTTGTTCTCTGTTAGTTCATAAAGTGTCTGACACAGACGCAAAGTCATGACAACCAGACTAGACTAATAACGGTACAAGCAGCGCAAGGAAAAGTCTGAACGCTTTCCGCAAAGATGCTCTTAGTGAGCCCCCTTCGACAAGAAAGTGGGAAATCTCGACGGGGAGTGAGTTCATAAACAGGACTCTTTCAAACCGGGTTCCTGCTTCTTCGCTCGGTGACGGGGCAGTGATATCGTCGTATTCTTCCGGCGAAGGCAAACTCATCTCATTCCGAATCCAATGCTTCTCTATTTCTTGTTTCTTTCCCAGCACCAACCAAAAGTTCCAGGGCGCCCGAAGTGGTGCTGTTTCGGGAAGGAGGTATGAGCCATCAAACAGACCCATATCGTCGAATGCATCTCCCTGGAACCTAAAGCTATCGATCCAACAGAATCATACATACTTTTGCTCCAGGCGCCCCGCACCCCCTTCCCCGGAAGGAGAACGAATGAAAGTGCCCGGCCCGATCCCAATCTAACGATGGAAGCGCCTGTCTCCAGATCCAATTTCGACGTTCTCCCTCTCACCGATGGAAGTAATTACTTCTCTCATATGGCTGGCTGCCACCCAAGCTTCAATAGGCGAAGGGAAGGGGTTCTTCTGTCACTGAACTGACGAAGGCCCCCTCTCCGCCATCATTTCTCTTAGCGGCGGGGAAGCAAGCCAATCCGAGTCCATTGCCATGCGCATTCTATTCGTCTCTTCCGGGACCAACTCACGAGATAAGGTGAGCCCCTAAGCCATCTCATTCATCTGAACCAAGGGCGAGCCACCTGCATGTTCATCTTCATCGAGTGCCGGGACCAGAACCAAGCTCTATTCCACCTCTATCGGAACCAAGGCAATGCTCTGCATCTCTTTCTCCTGTTCCACTTCCAGCAGAGCGGCTAAGNTTTTTTTAAATCTACAACTCTATTTAAATCTATTAAACTTTTAATTGAATACCCATTCCTTATAGTTATTTGAAATGCTTAACTAACACCCATTTTAATAAGTAAATACCAACAATTATATTAAAAAAACAACACCTTTTGTTTTCTTTGCTAAATAGAAAAAAAAAATGTTATTATAGTATTGGTAAAATTTTGATTATGGGCTTGTTCTCCAAGCCCGCAATGCTATTGGGCCAAAATGGCGAACAAAACAACATGTGTAAGTTAATATACTATTAGATTTAGCTTAAAAATCAAGTGACGTGTCAACTATTCCATTATAATTTACGTTGTTTATGATTGCATGTGTGCCATTTCATTTAATGCACATTGCATGTTTCAAACACCTGTATTACAAATATTTAATGCTCATAAATGAGGGTGACATGGCTGGCACTAAACTCTCACATTTTGAAATAGGGCAAAGCATATAGAAACAACACAAACTTGTACATTGCTAATATGACATTGTTTTTTTTTTTATTCTCTAACGAAAAAAATTGAAGTGAAACCCAAAGCAATTTATCTTTGAACTTTCGAATTTAGTCCATACTTGACTTTTACAATCTCAAATCCCCAATCCAGTTGAATCTTCTTATTTAAATTGGGCCTCCAAATTCAACTTTGGTTGTTTTCAACGTGAACAATTATCAAACTGCATATTACATGTTACCTAACCATTTTCAATTTAGACATTTTATTTCAATGTAAAATAGTTTTTAAGGCTGAAGATAAATTGAAACATAAATAAAAATTAAAATGAGTACTTTCTAATTTTCATTTATATTGTTGGTGGGGGATCAAAGTCCCTGTGTTGTTAGATAATATTCCTAGTTCGTATCCGGAAAAAAAGAAAGAAAAAAGAAATACAATTATAAAAATAATAAAAGTAGGGGTGATGTTTGAAATTTACCCAATAATTAATAAATATTTCAAATATAATTAGGGTTTTCGATTTATTTGAAAAAAAGAAAAAAAAAAACACGAATTGTAAGTTTGTAACGTTAGGAACCGTAAGAAATGCAGTCCCGCTCTCAAATCTGCTTTGGCGCCATTAGCAGCTCGGTCAGAATTCAGAGAGACGGTGAAAAAACGAGCTTTTGGTTTTTCTATTTTTGACCCACACAGACTTCAGAGCTTAGCACCGCAGCACCGGAACATCCTTGTCAGTATCACCATGGCCGAAGTAATATCAGTCATGGACATCGACGACGACTACAAAGACAAAGACGACGACACCAAAACCATTCCCGACAAGGGCAAAAACGCCGTCGTCTTGTCGGACACCAGAGCCACGCCCTGGGTTGAGAAGTACCGGCCACAGTCCCTCGCCGACGTCGCCGCTCACCGGGACATTGTCGATACTAGTAAGTAGTTCGCTTTTCCTAGGGTTTTTGTTATTTTATTTTATTTTTTGGGTTGAAATTTTTCGGTTTGGTATTCGAGAAAATTTGATACTGTAGTGGAGAATGATTGTAATAAACAGCTCGTCCTTTTAGGTTTCTGGGGCTTAGAATTCGGTTTCTTTCTGACCCTTGTTAGCTCAATTGGTTGTTGGTGTGGGTTTTGGGTGTGTGAATAGTTGATAGGCTGACCAGTGAGAACAGATTGCCGCACCTTCTTCTTTATGGTCCTCCTGGTACGGGGAAAACTTCGACTATTCTTGCTGTGGCGCGCAAGCTTTATGGATCTCAATACCACAATATGATTTTAGAGTTGAATGCCTCGGATGATAGAGGAATTGATGTTGTGCGGCAACAGATCCAAGATTTTGCTAGCACTCAGAGCTTCTCATTTGGGTATTTTCTGTTTTTTATTTAATTTATTTATTTAAGAGAAAAATGGAGCTGCTTTTTGATTTTAACACTTAATTTGATATGCTGCCCTTTTTGCCCTGCTTGTTACACTGGAATCGACACAAAAAGGCTGCAGTGTACTTGAATAAGGCTAAAACATTCTAATGGTTAAGAGTAACAGTCAGTTCTGTTTTAGGAATTCACAGATTGTGAATACTTCAAGTTTCATAATTCAGTTATGTCTTAACTGCCAATTTCAAATGGTTTTAATGAGCTGATAACCTTTTATGTATAATGTTCAAATAAACCACCATGGGCAAGTTTGATTTTCAGGGAACCTCTAAATGCTTCTTAGGTCTTATTCATTCTATGTCCATTCTCTCAAGTTCCCAGTTTTATATTTCATATATTTGTGTTGTTAAATTATATGAAGATATTAATAATGAAAGATTTTTAAATGATCTGCGGCTTTAAGTGGTGATTCCTACATTCTGGCTGTAAATTTTGAATTATGGTTTACTGCTTCTTTTTGTGCAGAGGTGCATAAAGGAATTTACTTATACTTTTGTCACAAGAAACAGTCCTTTGATAATTAACATTAATGGTGTTGTTGATTGGTATGATTTTCACAAATATGTAATATCTGATAATCTATCTTATTACCACTAAATGGGCTGTGCATTATAAGACTTTTTGGTGCTTCATGATATGTGCATTGCTTTATTATTTTAAGTTATACATCTTATTGGTAGTAGTTAAATGATTTCAAAGAGAGGTATGTTCGATCTCACATCTTTTGGCATATATAGCTTTGATTATACTTTCTGGCTTTAGAGAATTAGTAAATGACTGAACAAGTGGCAAATCATCCTACTAACTAAAGGGTTTTGGGTTGGCAGTGCAAAGGCATCTGTGAAGTTGGTATTGTTGGATGAGGCAGATGCCATGACAAAGGATGCCCAATTTGCTCTGCGGAGAGGTTAGGATTGATTAGCTCATTTTATGAAATTATATATCAATAGGAATATGTATCCATAATTAATATTGGTATCTTATCTACGTCATTCTTGTTTATGATGCAGTGATTGAGAAATACACAAAAAACACCAGGTTCACCCTTATCTGTAATCATGTCAACAAGATTATTCCAGCCCTACAGTCGAGATGCACTCGGTTTAGATTTGCTCCTCTTGATTCCTTTCATGTCACTGAGCGATTGAGACATGTGATAGAGGCTGAAAAGTAAGTTTTATGTTTTTCTTTAGCATTTTTTCTTGTGCGTTGGTATCGGGTTTGTCTTTTACAACACTGTTTTAAAATCTCAATCGTATATTGGAATGAACAGTTAGTGGGGCTAAACTTTGTACATAAGTAAGGATAACATACAGTTGTTTATGCAAAACATTTTCCTTTGATGACTATAATTAAGTATCACAACTTTCCATAAAGTCCAATTCAGGAGATCTATTAAAGTGGATGAAAAATTTCTCTTTAAAAAGTCAACAGTATATATTTCATGAAAGTTTGCAAGCTTAAAGTGGAAAAATTGAACTGATTTTGTTTAGCATAAAATGGTTAAGTTAAAAAAGTTAATTTGTGAGAGATTTGACACTTCTTCTTTTTCCTATGTGAATGAACTGAACATTTTCAAAGTGTTTTAAGGCGGAAGCTCCAACTCGTGTGAATGGTGGTCTCCTTTCAATTGGCTTTAAAGTACTATGGAAAACTATAGAAATGCGATTCAGTGAATGGGATGGCTGTAATTTCTGTTTTGACTTTTGTTTTGAAACTAATGCAATTTTTTTAACAATTTTGTCAATTAGGCTTGTTGTATCTGAGAGCGGCGTAGTGGCACTTGTTCGGCTTAGCAATGGTGACATGAGAAAGGCTTTGAACATCTTGCAGGTTTGAATATTTCTATTCTGAGGCTGCTTCTGCATGTTTCCTTTTCTTTCTCTCTTTTTATTGGGAATAATTATATGTTTTGTTGATGGCAATTTCTAAGACACGTATATAAAAATAAATAAATAATAATAATAATAAATAATAATAATGATAAATGAGAAGTTATCTTCATGCTATAATCTTTTGAATTAATATATATCTAGAAAATTAGAAATTGCAATTAGGGTCAGCCAATTGAGTGAAAATTGTTGCCAGTGCAGTTAGATTATGATGTTGTCAATATGAACAAACACCAGCAGCTGTTATTACAGCTATGATCGAAATTGGACTAGCAATCGAATTTATATCAAATGGCCAATTTCATGTGGCTTGTCCACATGTACACGTAACTCTTTACAATTTGCTTCTTTAAAGTATTTTTGGCTGCAGATTGTTATTAGGAATTATTCATTATTTTAAAAAGAAAAAAATGATTAACATTGCATTTCTGGATATTTTTGGATTTCTTGTGTTTTTACTTATTATATATGTCTGTGTGTGTTTATATGTATATTTAATTCACCTTGAGAATGCATCTTGAATGGCTGCTAATTTTTTAATTTTAAAAAAATAAAAAAATAAAAAATGCAGTCAACACATATGGCTTCACAGCAGATAAGAGAAGAAGAAGTATACCTTTGCACTGGAAATCCATTGCCCAAAGATATTGAGCAGATATCTTATTGGCTTCTAAATGAATCATTTGCAAAGAGTTTTAAACGTACGCAACCATCTTATCTATTGAGCTACTGTAGATTAGTCATATACAGTATGCCACTTTTTTTGTTTGTTTGTTTGTTTTATATTTTGTTTAACATTATTGTTATGTACCTTATTCATTGTAGAAATATCTGATGTCAAAAGAAGGAAAGGATTGGCCTTGGTAGATATTGTAAGAGAAGTGACAATGTAAGTGCTATGCATTCATTGTGCTACATGTTCATTTTGCATTTTGTTTCCTTAATCCTTTCTGCACCATATTATTTGAGCAGGTTTGTCTTTAAGATAAAGATGCCATCAGATGTTCGAGTTCAGTTGATCAATGATATGGCTGAAATAGAGTATGCACCTACCTGCTCCCTTTCTCCATGCTATTCTCGTAGTTTTTTACTTCACAAATAGATGCTAAAGTCTAACCATTCTGTAATTTCGACATGTATCCAGCAATATATGCAATCGTCTATAATATGGAAAATTAAATACAAACAAACAGAAAGAACACAGAGTTTGTATTGGAAAGAAATTTTAGCATGAGTTACACTATCAATCTTGCAATGTCCTTAACAAATTTACCGGGTATAATATTTTCATTTAATTATAGAATTCATTGCATTAAAGGGGGAAAGGGGGGAGGACGTGGTGAGTGTTCACTGGATTGTCATACTGTATAATTGATGTGTATTATTACTAAATACCCAAAAAAAGAAAAAAAAAAAGAAAAAGCAAAAAAACCAAATCTCACAGAACATTGAAGGATGGAGTTAAATTAATATGGAAACAGACATATTATATATGCAGCCATGCTCGACGTAAAATATGTAGGTTCGTACATGTACTGAGTTTATTTGTAAACCTTGTTCTATCCAAATTCCAACTAATTTTTTAAGATTAATCTCAGCTCACTTTTACAATATATATGATAAGTACTCTTGACTATTTTTTACATGCATTTTTCATGCTATAATTCCAAATTAGTCTCTTTTACTATTTGCTTCTGAAAGTTATTTATTTAATATTATTATTTTTTGGTAATGTGTTCCTGAAAATTATTGACAGATAATAAAAAATTTTGTTCAGATTTCTTTTTGCTAGTTTTTAGGTATTTAATTATGTCCATTCAAGGAGTATAACAATTTAGGGAAACTATAAGTTGAATAAGCTATTATATGAGCTCACAATGTTTAAACATTTTGGGCGATTTAGAAAGTTCTTGCCTGGAAATTGATATGCCTAATGTCATAGAGCTGTATTGAGTTTGGAAGGTACATCTTCATTTTGGGAGAAATAGGGAATATTCATTTATAAATTATAACAATATATATATATATATATATTTAAAGAAAAAGAAAAAATTGTAGGAAGAAAATAAGAAGAAAAGTCCATGAAGTTTCACTTTTTTTTTCTTTTTTTTTTAACCTAACCTAAAAGTTCTGAACTCTGGATGGAAGTTAGTGGACTGATTGAGCTTCTATAAAGAATGAGCATAACTAAGTCTATACATAGTTACATTAATTATCTGGTATCGTAAGAGAGGTGATGAATCACAACTAGATCTGTCTTCAGGTCTTGTACTTGTTGTAAAGAGATGGTGCTGTAAAAAATATGCTGTACTCATTTTTCACTCTTAAGACTCCTGACTGCATTAAGTTTGCTGATTGTTTCCTGCATTGGTTTTGGAACTTGATCTGTATGTTTTGTTTTATATGTGCAGGTACAGATTGAGTTTTGGGTGCAACGAAAAATTGCAACTTGGGTCACTTGTATCTTCTTTTACACGGGCTCGAGCTGCTCTGGTTGCTGCTGCAAAGTAGTTATGTCTCTCTAATTGTGGGTGTTGCTTTTCATCATGGATTAGCTTCTGAGGCATATTGTGTAATACCGGAGCTTGAGTAGGATGTTGTTACAATGTGAATATTTATAGTTTCTCAAGTCAAGATGTTTTGAAATTTCAGTTTTAGACATTGTCTTTCTTTAAATATTTGCTAGTGGAAGGGTAGAGAGTAATGGACAGCTCCAGAATATAGGACGTTTGCATTTGTAGTTTACAAGTGATGATAGTCTTCAACTCTGCACATCTGTCAGGGTTTTCTAACTCTGTTTAGGATGTTCATCTTGGTACACATTGTGATACATTTGCTTTGCCCCATTTTGTATTAAGCTAGCTGTTTAAGCTCGTGTCTGTTGCTAATCTACACCATATTTGGCTGGTGAGGGTTTTTATTTTATTCTACATTTTCTTTATGACTAATATTCTTTACTTGATTTAATGGGACTAATGGCTTAAAATAAGCGGGAGTAGGTAGTTGGGGTACTACAGTGTAAAACGAGGGTATGTCTGCCTCGGTGTTGAACTTTTGCTTTTGCATATGTAAATAAGATAAAAGGTTAAAATATTTACCAAAAAAAAGAAGATAAAAGGTTAAAATTGTTATTTTGTGTAAAATAGTCGGGTTTATTTATTTATTTATTTTTATGAATGAGTAAAATACATGAGTTTGCAAAAAATTGGCTAGTAAAAGAGAGAGAGAAAAATGAAATGTTAGAGGGGTTACGGTGAAATTTTCAAAATAGAGGTCTATTTATGCAAAAATCTAAAACTGAGAGGATTAAAGTGAAATCTATTCTAAAATTGTTAATTTGACAAGCTCCTTTAGGCTCCGCTAGCCCGTAGGTTTTTTTCCACTCTTCCTGACGCAGCATTTTTGTTTTTGTTTTTAAATATCACTCTAAAAGATTTTTATTAATTAAAATTATTTGTCACTTTAGTTCAAGGTAATTTGTGCCTCCTTTCTTATCTTCTAATTATTCATTTTAATGAACACAGTATTTGCAAGTTATTCTATTATTAACTTGGAAGATAATCACAAAAAGCAGTTTCATAGCTGGATTTGTTTTTAATTTGGTCCTCTTTTTTTTTCAGTCTTCCATAAAAAGAGCTTGACGAAAATTCGCAATGTATTATCAAGGATTTTGTACATGTTCATTCATGAAAAAGCATAAAGTTTATAGCATTTCCATATAATTTTATAAATAGTTTTGGTATTTTGTCACATGTAAAGATGATTACCAATAAAACCATTATTTACATAGTTGTTACTCGTTTTTTGCTTTTAATTATGTAATAATTTTTTAGACAGTCATTTAAATTGTTAAATATTTTATAAATTTTATATCATCTCTAGTGGTGATAAATAATAATTTTATTCTATAAAATTGTAAAACTAAAGCAAAAAACCACAAATCAACATAAAAGAGAGTATTTATTGACCAAAGGAGTTTTTTTTTTTTTTTTTTGAGAATAAATTATCATTTGCATGCTACTTTAAACAATAAGAGTTGCCAGTTGCACAAAAATAAAAACATGTACAGCCCCGATTTACCCCATTGACAAAGGCAGTACTCCAAGCAAAAAGGCTGAATTCCAAGATTTCCAAAAGTTGTTCTTTGCTACCATCTTTAAAATTGCTAGCACCTATTTAATTGACCTGTACAAACTTTCTAAACAGCTTTTGTATTCCCTAACTTCGTGGGAATGCATTTTCAACTCTCCTTCATCCCCCTCTGCAAGTTAATAAAAATATAATTTACACTTAAACCTCAAGCACAGCTTAATCTTTTTATACTACAAAACTGGACCTTCAGAAGATAACAATAATTACATGCAAACCAACTTCACTTTGCACATTAGGATTAGTAGTAAAATTTTATTTGCTCAGCTTTTTGAGTAAATTGGCTACACTCAGACTTTGCTGAGTTTTCTGATAGAAAATATGCCCCTTCATATGCCTTCGCTTGATATTCTGTTGGACCAGATAATCTCGATTTCAAGTGTGCGGGAAGATCCATCTTTGTTGCTGTCATGATTAAGGCTAAATAATCCACTGTATACTCCTTCACTAACAACTTTGTCAATTTGGATAGTCACTTTTCCCAAAGTTGTCTGAAAAAAGAGCACCATTTACAATAAGAAAGAGGAAGCAAGACTATGGCTAAAAGCCAAAACCTACAAACAACTAAACGCATGGAAACTACTGCCCAAAGTCAATAGTGGGCTGCAACATGGTATCCAATGCATTCACCATTCCCTTATCTATTATTCTAAAATCAAACCATACCTGACATTGGTGTGACCCTCCATTTGATGTTTGTCAAATTTTCTTTACATTTTTAACCCCAACAAAATCAATTAAAGAATTTTCATACAAATTCAAAATGATTCCACACCTTCATATCGTGAGTAAATCGATACTAACATCTTGAAACTTACCATTTTAATCCTTCTTTCCTTTTTTAGTGGAGATGGCATCCTATCTTATAATCAACTAATTTCACTCAACCACCCACATTTTTCACAGGAATTTTTTTTTAATATCTTTTATCTTTACTATATACGTGTGGAGTATTTTTAAAACTCCATGGTCCATTCCATTGCATTGGGTGTGAGATAGGTTCACAATAACCTACTGTTTATGCTCCTAACAATGCCCATGTGTACATTGATGAGTAGAGTTTAGATGACCGCACAAATAATCGACTCATCCTGTCTGCAAAAAATGCAATTTGAAAAGAAAACTAATTACCTTTCCAAAAGTATTTTTGCTTTTGCAAACAATGTGAAGTTTTTGTCCCTTTGGAGGAACATCGAATGCCCACGTAAATCCTTCTTTCCATTCTGGACATGAACTATGGTTCACTACCTAATTAAGATAGAAGACCATATTAGCATGACATGTAACTGTAAGCTTGTAGAAAAATCAAATAATCACCACCAACTAAAAGAAAATTTGATACTTCCTATTGAAAAGAAAAATCTCCTGACAAGTTGCTATTTTTTCAAAGAATATATGTTGAAGGTAAGTGACCCAGAAACTCCAACTGGTTAAATGTGAAGAAATTAAGAAATATACATGCAGTATAAGCATGAGAGTGAAAATTAATGGTTGATGATCAAGCACTGCCTAGTCAAAAAGGAATAAATGTTGATCACATGAAAACAACCAAGAAAATCCACAATAAGATACAACCTAAAATGTCAGTAAGAAAAAAAACTAATATCTTTGCCACCTCCCCAGAAACACTATTTCCATAAGACATATAAGATAGAAAATAAGACAGGTTGTTTTTGTACATGGTAGTCTTTGACAAAATTACCTTGGTTTGTTGAGCGGGACCATTGCCTATTGTCAATCGACAAAAAGCATTTGTACTTCCCATGGCCTGCTTCAAATTGTTCCCACGCTTGATTGTAACAGTCAAGCAACCAGGTAAGCAATGCAACAGACTGTCTGCTCTATCATGGAAACTTGGGGGGCAGGTTTTCATGAGCATCTGTAGAATGGGTATGGCTTCAGCAGCAATCATAGCCTGAGACTTTGCCACATCTATTGGCATGGTTGACCAAGAATGTTTTAACAAGCATAGGGTGTCCAAAACAGATTCCTGGGCTGCCTCACTACCAGATTTTAGAACTCCTATCAGATGGGGAATACAGAGAGTAGCGGCTTCAGAAATATGAAGCTTAGGAAAGTTGGTGAATATAACATGTAAGGTTTTCAAGACCTCTTCATTTATAGTGTCTGTGGACCACAACTCTCTTTCTAGTGCAGCTGCAGCACAAAACAATCACATAATTTAATTTATTAATAAAAATAATTTAAGGAGCCACAAAAAAGAAGAGAACAAAAGTAAAAATAAAAAGAGAGAGAATATCCTTCTTTCCACCACAATCAAATGACAGAGAAGAAGAAAAAAAATAGAGAAAGAGTTTCTATCTATGTCCATGTCCCGACAAAACACTTGCTTGACACAAGTTTGTCCATCATTATTCATATAAAATTAGCCCTTAAAAGCTTTCCTAAAAATTGAAGCTCCATTAACGTTTTGTGTCGTCTTTTTCTGGTTTTAGTTATGTACAGTTTGCAACCATGGTTAATTGTGATAAAGGATCAACTGAGGAAAAGTTATTTCAGATGCATGCATTGATAAAAAAGATGAGATAATTCAATTAAAAGAATTGAAAAGGAGTAGAGGGAGGCAGAACAGCATTAGTAATAGAAAAGACATGCTTATAAGAGATGTGTAGATAGAGCTCTACATAGGATTAATTGGTGAAAGCGAATTAAGGTGGTGTAACAATTTTAAGAGAAAAAACAGGAATTTTTGGAAAGAGAAGAATGATCTAGGTCTAAGCTAGCTACTACAATTAAAACCTTGATACCAATTTTGATCTAAATAACTTGCTGCTAATATACCAAGGAAATGAACCATTCAACAAACCACTTCAATTTACCTAATTAAAGAATAAACATTGGCAGAGCATAAACAGGTTATTAGTATTATTAATATGAAAAACATCAATGAATAAATATATAGATGTATAATGCTGAAAATAAGCACCACTTTAACAGCAAAATATCAATATATCAAACAATGCGGTATTTTTATAATTGTCACTACCTGTTAAAGATCTGATGAGCTCATTTGATACATATTCTTGGAGTGTGTGATTGGAAAATAAAAATTTGATCAGCAATGCTGCCTGCCTAGCAACTTCTGGATTGGGAGAGAGTAGTAATTCCTGAATAACCAAAATTCCACCTGCTTCTGCAACAGCACGCCTATTTGTTCTGCTGTGCATGACGAAGTTTTGCAATGCACAAATTGCCACCATTTTCATATCCTCTGTTGGCTGATCTTCAAGCAAGCTTATCAATGCACGACAAGCGGACACAGAATCACTAGCTCTAGCAAGTCCTTCATGCTGGGAAAGGTCTCCAAGGGCTAGAGCTGCAAGAAGTTTGCCCGATTGCAATCTGGTTTGTGGATCTAACAGATATTGTGACAAAGGTGCTATTGCATACTTGGCAACCTTCATCTCTCGTATCTTCACATTATTAAATAAAGCTTCAAGCAAACTTCCAGATGCTTCTTCACACTGATGAGATCTTAAAAGGTCCAACAAAGCATCTATGGCACCAGCTTCAGTCATCTGTCTGGTGCTTAAAGCATCATTCTTTTCATGAACAATTAAGCCATTAAGAGCTACCGCAATGGTGCTCTCAATTGTCGAGTGCAACATTTTCACGAGAACTACCACAGGAACTTTGAAATAGTACTTAGCATTGAAACGTAAGATATTTGAGAGAACCAAAGCAGCTGATTCCCACAATGCATGAGGTGGTTGAGGGTCATCCTGAATAATTACCTTTGCAAGCTCAAAAAGACCCCCAGCATCAGCAACTGCCTTTGGCCAACTTGTGGATATTTTTTCTAATGCCTTAATTGCAGTTTGTTGTAAGTTCAATATTCCAATTCCTGCAAGCTGCACAAGAGGCACAACTGCATTCTTTGTTGTAATATCTTGCTGAAAATGTTCCTGAGCAAGAAGATGAGATAGCAATTCTGTGCCAAGCTGCTGGATGGCTTGAGATGGGGATTCTAGAAATGAAATAAGAGGCTCAATGACTTGACTAGGAGTAAGTTTCAAAGTTGCAAGGCTTTGTGGCTTCTCCAAAATATTTACAAGTGCTTGCAATGCACTGTGCTGTCCCCACAAGCTGAAATCTGAATGACCTAAAACCATGAAAAGGGGTTCTACCATTTTTGCAGCATCTGAACTTCTAGCAATTGCATTACTATTTGTTAAAATGCGGAAAAGTTCTGCAATTGAGGAGCATAATGAATTTGGTGCAAGAGGTAGTATCTCAAGACAATTATCAATAACACCAGCAGTAACCATGTCCAATTTGCGTGGAGTCTGGTCTTTCCCCAACTTTATCAGAGAACATATGCTAGCCTCAATAAGCTGATGATTTGTACCAGAAACCAAGCCAACAAGGAGATCCACAATATCATAGGCTGCTGCAACCTCAACCTGTTGTTCATCATCCAACAATTTCTCAAAAGCACAAACTCCAGCATCTACAGCTTCATCCTTATCAGACTGCATCAATGTTATAAGAGGCTCTATACATTCAGAGGCAATTGGATTTTCTCTTATTTTGCTATTACTAAACAGAACAAACAATAACTGTGCAGCATTTTTCTTCAATTCTAAAGATGATGCAGAAGCCAATATTCTGTAAACACTCTCTAGGGGGTTTCCTTCCACATCAATAAAGATTGCTGCTTTTAAAGAATTTCCTGAAGCCAACTTAATCAATGCAACAAGAGCAGCCTCTTGCTCACCCTCTGATGTCGTATTAAGCATGTCGACCAATGGTTGAACAGCCTGCCTCGCTAATTCAGAATCTCTGATGTTCTCAGCATCAAAAAGTTCATTGAGAGCCCTTGCAGCACTGAATCTAGCACTTCTTGACCCCAGACGCAAAACAGCTATAAGTTGATTCAGGGAACTAGCTGATGCTTCATAACGAATAAGATCAGGATTACTAAATAATATTCTTAGTAATTCAGATATGGTGGCCTCTGTTGAATCTTGAGGACTCAAAGACAGGTATTTTGTCAGAGCATCCAGAGCTCCAGCTTCAGCCATAATTAATTTGTTTGTATCACTACCATCTGCAATACGAGTCAAAAGTTGAACAGCAGTTGGAGGGGCACCAGGCCTATCAGGTATTGGTCTCAAGAGGTCCACTAAAAGAGGTATAGATTTACGTGCAATTGATGCAACTCTTACATCTTCAATATCAAAAAGGTGCTCCAAAACAACTTGATCAGGATGTCTTACCAGAGAAAATTCTTCTGATAAAGCAACAAGGTTTGGCATATCTGACTCAACATAACCAATTAGGGTTATTAACCCAGCAACAGCACCTGAATTTGCAATTGCAAGACTTATTCCCTTATTACCATTATAAACAAGACTGGCCATCGACTGGGCAGCAAAAAATTTATCAATAACCTCATCAGATCTCAGCAAAAGAGCAAGTGAAGGTATGATGCGCATTGTTGCTGGAGACAAAACAACATTTTCATCTTGGAACAAAATAGCCAGGAGTAGGGTGCTAATCCATATGCCTTCTGTATCTTCATATTCAGCCTGCGAACAAAGATGATGAAAATTGAATCACAAGATATAACACACACACACACAATGCAGCATCCACTCCAAGGAAGCAACAATCATAATTAAACATCAGATCATAAGTTCAAGAATGCCACAGGAGAGTGGTGTAATGATTGAACACAAAGTAAAGATCATAAGTTTCAGCATTTTAAAAGTTTTATTTTCTAAGTCAAACTATATGGAGTAGCTGTCTGAATCACCATCACCAACTAAAAAAATATACTCAGATAAGCAAGTTTGAGTGTACCTGACAACAATTAAATAATCAAAATTACTGCAACTAGGGATCTGAAAAGGTTACTGGTTTGTAACAGATTGCCTAGAAGAATATTTGGTATGGAATGGTTTGAGCCAAAATAATGCTTTGAGTAATCCAAAGACTGTTGAGAGCTTTGTGAAATTTAAATTAAAAAATATTTTGGATACGGAGATTATTAGATTATTTATATTAAATTGTTTATTTGCATGCCTTTTTATAAATCCTACACACTTTGTTTAAAATCCAATTTCCCCTTCTTTTTCCCTACCTCTCCATGGGGTATCATCTAGGTCACTTCACATGGATTGTGCCATTTCCCATTTGGGACTTTCCATAACATCCTTATATAAAAGGCATATATACATGATGTTATTAACCCATGAACTCACGGAGATTCTATAGTGCAACTAGATTTCACCATGAAACCTTGAAAAGTATTACTCCATTATAGATAATATTACTCCATTATGGCTAAATGTTACTCCATTATGGATTTTATATATTACTCCATTATGGACCAGTGTTACTCATCCATAACGGATTAACATTTGTCCATAATAGAGTAAAATTGTCCATCATGGAGTAACATTTTTCAGAGCTTCATGGTTAAACCCCAAAAAAGAGGATTGCACTGTAGCCTTTCCCTTGAACTCCACCTAGCAACATTTTCCTCCTTGCAATGTTCTCCCCTTTTTGAATTCCCGTGCCCTTCACTTTTACTCGTTAATGCCATGATGATTACATGAGAGTGGTGCATTCTATAACTGCAATTAATTTCTATACATATATATATAGCATAGAAGCAAAAAATTTTGAAAGACTAATTAGGTCATACCTGTGGGTTGGAAGAGTAGCTAGCAAGCTTGTCAGAAAGAGCGTCAAGTCCACCAGCTTCCATAACAATTATTTTGTTCTTTGCATGAAATGAAGCAATTATAGAAAGCAACCATAAGGCAACAGCACCCCCCAAGACACTGGCTGGGTCAGGGACATCAAATTCCTCCCCTTCCTGGAAAGTATTTCTTTCCATAAAACCTCTAGGAGATCTTACTTCAATCTCTAAAGAGGAGCAGCTGGAATTTTGTTTTATCATTTCCACTAAAGCATATATCAGAGGTTTTAAACCTCCTGACACACCAAGTGCTTCCATACACAGCTGTTTGTGCTCTTTTGCAGCACAAATGAGTAATGCGGCTCCTCCAACTCTCACTTCTAAACTCGATGAGCTCATTATTCTATTAGCAAGTGAACCAAGGGATCTTGATCTAGCAACTAAAAGATCACCAAGCACAACTGGTTGATCACCACAAAGTCTCGACAGAACTTCTATTGCCTTATCCTGCAGTAGAGGAGGCCCATCAGCCAGGCAATGGACAAGAGGTTCTACACTTGATGGCTCTTCAGCAAGGGCAGACCAAGGGGGATATGTAAAATTCACACCCTGTTTCGTCCTAGCCAAAAGTGCAACAACATCTAAAGTGTCAGCAGAATCATCAATCCCGTCCATATCCATTGCTTTTAAGGAATCAACAAGTGAAAGAACAACAAACCGACACTGAGCATGTCCAGGGAGTACATCACCTACTGGAAAATGCTTCAGTAATTGATGAAGAGCACATGATGCATTTTTCTTGCCTTCTATAGTTCCATCTCCCAACACTTTTGTCAAAGCCGAAACAACATCTTCAGCCAGGGCTTCTGCAGCAATCTGTGAATCAGAAAGAAGATTGGCAAGAGCGGCAACTGCAGTTTCAGCAGCATCTGTAGAAGAAGTTTTAGCCAGTTTGATTAGAGGCTTGACATCCCCTTCTGCAATATAAGACATCTTGTTTGTTGTTTTAGTCTTTGTTGGACGGGAAAGAGCACTTAATGCTCGAGCAGACTGCGTTGCAACAACTTGAGTATTACTGGTCAAAAGCTTCATGCAAGGATGGATGATCTCATCAGTTGCAAGACTATCACAAATATCTTGCCTTGTGCTCAATAGATCAGCTAGAACAGAAGCTGCATACTCTTGAGTTTCTTCATTTGAGGAGTTGAGAACCTGGACAAGAGATCTTAGACCTTTATTAGGTGCAGAACCCTTGTGCACAAGATCCTTGTGTGATGCCAGTGTCAGTACATGACCTAAAACTCTGATTATGTTGGCCTTCGAGCTCGGAGAGTCACCTAGGAGCAAAGCTAGTAACTGATTAATGGTGGCAGAATCTGCTGTTCGAACGAGCTTGGTAAGAGCCATAGCTGATGCCTCTTGACCTCTTGACCCACCACGTTTTAAGAGCCATAAGAATGCCGGGATTGCTCCAGCGCTTTCAACACAAGCACGGATATCCTCACTGTGACAGCATAAATTCCACAAAACATGGGCTGCATCCTCCTTTGCCTTCTGAGATCCTGTCTCTAACAACTGAACCAACGGAGGAATCCCACCTGCAGCAGTGATAGCCCATTTGCTGTCATCAACCTGGTCAGTTAAGATTGCTAGCAATTGAACAGCATACTCTTGATGCTGCTCACTTGACAAGCCCAGCAATGAAATAAGTAATTGAATTCCTTCCCTCTTGCCAATGGCTTCCCAAATACCAACAACATCACAGCATAAGCTTGTCAAGAAAAGAATCAGATACTCTAGCACATCTGCAGCAGCCATTGTTATAAGTCCAATAAGTACCTTTTTGGCTTCTGCATGGCTGAGCCATTTTGAAAGATAGTTGTTGCCATATAGACTAGCCATGGCCTCAAGGACACGATCTTGAACCAGCTTACTATCCCGAGGCTTGAGGAGCACTACTAGAATATCTTCTATCTGCCTTGCATCCAAAGACTCCTCGTCACTGCCAGATTTCTGCTCATAAACCATTAAAGTGTATGCTAGAGCTCCAATAATATCAGCAACTGGTGCAGATAGACGAGGGGATTGTGAAAGTTCTCCAAGATATAAAATCAAAGCAGGCATTCCACCACATATATTTGCTAAAGCTCTTGTAGCATGTTCTTGCAAGGCCTGGCCATGCTCCCCTTGCATACATTCTTTAGATGGAGCGACTATAGCTCCAATGAGAACTGGAACACCATTTGCATCTACAACAGCTTTCTTAGCTCTTGCTGATTTTGAGGATAGAGCTTCCAATGCATCAGCAGCACTTGCACGTACAGAAATATCATTTTCCTGAGAAATGAGCAAAAGCAGAGCTTTGACTGCTCCAGAATCTATTACTTTGGGGATGCTATCACTGAAAGCCAACATCAAACGCGCCAAGAGAGAAGCTGCATTTGATTGAGCAGCAGCATTATCAGAAGACAGTAGACCAACAATAATATCTACTCCTCCAGCCGCAAGTGTAGCTCTCCAATAACCATCCTTGTCACCACAAAGATTTCTCAATGCCCCAGTAACAAATCCCTCTACCACTTTGTCCTGGTTGTTCTTTGGATTTAGTTGGTCCCATAAAGTTGGTACTACACCTTCTGTAACAAATATTTTCATACCAACATGGTCATCAGAAAGTCCACCAACAGAAACTTCATAAATAGCCTCTGCTGCAGCCTTCCTAGCCTTAGTTGATTCAGACTTCAAAAGTGAAAGTAAAGGTGGGATGCACCCACCAAGAAGTACTTTAAGACGTAAGTCTTCGTCTTTGCACAAAAAGCTTAGGGTCTCAGCAACATTGACTTTTGCCACAGGAGTCCCGTTCCTAAGAATGCTTATGAACAATGGCATTGCCTGGGCATGAGAACCAATTAGTGCCCTAGCATCCTTTTTAGTTTTGGCAATACCTAGCAATCTTGCTGTAATAAGTTCCTTTTCAGAAGGTGAAGACATGCTGGCATGTAGTTGCTCAATAAAGTGAGCAACTGTAGCCATTGTCGATTCCTCATCCTCCATTGCTGTTCCACTCAAGTCCCTGTACATAAGAAGTTAACAGATTGTCCATTGTCAGTATTTCAAAAAAAAAGAAAACTATAATTAATTTTTGAATTTCTAAATAACAATTACTCAACAAACTAGAACAATGGATTTCTAAAAATTAAAAGATTAAGGAGCTGGACTGTAGTTATTTTCTTTCTATCTCATTGAATTTATTCTAAGAACAGCTGAGTGCCAATGGAAATTTCATTGAGCTCTCTTGAAGTTTAATTATAATTATAATTACAAGAAGTCACTAAGAGTTTAAAAATTTGCTTGTTCACTCTCCTACCACTAACTTGAGTATGTCTAAATTCATTGTTGGAAGTGGTGACAATTAACATTAAGGAAGCTGATTGATGAATTTTCAAACTAATGGTAAATTCTTACAATTATGTCAAACCTCATAAGAGGTGAATAAGATCTTCTCATTACTTTAAACGTAATTGGGTGATCTGTATCTGTATTATTTAATTTTTAGCAATAACAACTAATATTACTCTATAATTAAAGGGATAAAAAAAAATAGCACTTTGCTAACCTAAACCGAGTAGTATAAGAGGGTGAGGGTTCTCGGGATTCATGGGAGGGAGACTTTGACATTTGCATTATATGCCACTTTGGATTACTCCTGGACGACCTGAAAATAAAGTATGACATTTGCATTATACTGAATCAACTCAAGATTGATATGCAATTTGCATGAGAAAGATATATCTGGCCTCAGTTTGCAGTCATGGATAATGGATTCACAATCCAAACTGACTAAAATTTCACAGCCTCCTATTCTCAAAACCGAGTAACTTAAGTCTTAAGAAATCTACAATTCAAGTACTGAACACAATACTGACTTCCATCTCTGCTAATAAACGTACTATGCATGTCACCCAATTCCTCCCAATGTACATTTCTTTATACTACAATATAGTTCCATCACCCAACTTTAAACACAGCTAAGTTCCGGCCCTCAATTTACACATGTTCGAACCAAAAACTTTACTATCCAATTCTGCTACCCTCTAAATTCCTGTCCGCTCCAAGTATCCAAAACTATCAGCATTTATTGGCAGAATAACTGACGAATATAGGTATGGGATCATGCAACAGAGAAGTACCTTGCCGGCGACGCAAATGCCGAAGCACTCCCGGCTTCCCCACTATCCAGAAACTCGGATTCTCCGACTGAGAAGCATCATTACTTCAATTTCCTTCGCTTCCAATCCAAATTATCCACCAACACTGTTTTGAAATATGATTGATGGTACAGAACGATCTCTACAAACACTGTAAACTTCTCTTCCCGTCCAAACCAAACTCCACACTCTGCACAACAACAGAGACAACAAATTACTATTAAAATTGCATCAATCCCAGATCTTCATTTGCATTTATCACAATTTAAACGGGAAAAAAAATTACACTAAATAATAGTACTAACATCGAAATTCAGTGCTGTATAATTAATCAGTGCTATAAATGCGATTAATTATACACTTCAACTGCACAAAATTGAGTTAAAAAAAAAGAAAAAAAAGTACGGAGATCGGATCAGAGCAGCATCATAGAATCTAGGGCAACAGAAACGTCCTTTTTCTAACTGTCAAAATTACAGACTTAAAATGAAAAAGAAAAAATTCATTTTAAAAAAAAAAAAGAAAAACCTCGAAATTCAGTCTGTGAGCGTCAGTGGAGGCACAAAACGGAGGTAGACTGAGAGAAACAGTGTGCGAAACGGACGATGAGACAGAGAAGAAAGAGAGTCTGAGTCACTTCGTTGGCTTCCCTTTCCATGTGTCTCCCTCTTTTTTTTTTTTTTTTTTTCTCCCTCTCTCTCTTTTTTATTTAATATGATTTAACTATTTTCATAACTATTTTTAAAGATTTTTGTTTCCCTATTGGTGGAGACAAGGAAATGTGGGTAGTGACTGGGTTTGAATGTGTGAGAGAATGCAGCCAATAAAAAAACTTACAGTCTTTTAGGGATTCGTGCTCTTCTGGTTCATAGCTAATAATTATTTTGGTATACACATATTTTTATGTAAAAAATAAAATAAAATAAAACATTTTCTTTTTCTTTTTTACCCTAATTCACACGGTAAAATTTGGTCTGTGTAGAATTGTTTTTATTTTATTTTTTTATTCCATTCTGTGCACCATTTTTTTTTTATATTACCATTCTGTGCACCATTGATTTGACTCTTCCCAAACTTACAAATAATCAGCTTCTTTTTTAACTTTCTAAAGTATAATAATGTAAAAATAACTGTATTATAATTACTATTTATAAATTAAATAATATTATTTATAAATTAAATAATATTATTTATAAATAAAATAATATGAACTAATATTATTAAAATTCATAATAAGTAATATTATCTATAAATAAAATAACAAAGTCATTAATAAAATAATATCAATATGTTATTTTATTTGTGAATAATTTTATTTTATTTATAAATAATATTACTTTATTTATGAATAGTGTAAACCGATGGCTAGTTTAGTTTAATTACTTTTATTAGTTTGAATTGGACCAATTTACCAAAAGTCAATCGAAGCAAAACTGACCTCCACCCTTATTTTGAACCATAAATTTTACTGCTAGATTGGTCAAATCATGCAAAAAAAAAAAAAAAAGTATAGTTAAGAATGACAGAAAAATTTTGCTATTTCTATGAAAAATTAATTTAAGTTCTAAATACATACTAACCTCTTTTTACAATTAAAATGTGTAATTTTCTTTTATAACTTTTACTTTAAACCATATTATTGGACAAAACAATTAAAGTAGCTCGTGAACGTAGATTATATGCATCGAAATGTTTAAGACAAAAGGTATTGCTAGTCTCGAGCCATTCCTTGGGCGAGAGAATATGCATTGTATCGACTAGTATAGCCATTAAAGTTGGGAGTATGGTTTCTAAATGAAATTTGAAAATTTAATGTTAAAATATCCTATAAATACTTCATTATCAAGCCAAGATATGTATATTGATATTATTATTTTAAGAGAGAAATTTAAACTCTTCTAACATTTAAATATTACATATAACTTAGGGTTGAAGTATTTTTGACCAGAACCACATTGGTCCTTCAAAGATCTTCACGTTTCTCTTTGTTTTGCTAGCATTCACAATGGATCAAAGATGGTGCGAAATTGTGCATCTACAACCAATAAAGGTAGGAAGGATCCAATGTAAATGGGTGTCCTACAAAGATATATTGCTCATCAACTCTTTAAAGTCACCTTCAAATATCTCAAGAGCCCAAATACAAGCATAAAGAAGCCCCAGGCATCCAGCCTTTAAACTTGAATTACGTGGCATGACCTTGTGCATATACATTGAATTAGCTTCCCAGTGAAATTCCGGTCTCGCCACCATCCCAAACCTGCCTTGATCGACTATATTGTTAAAAGATGCATATATATATATTGATCTTTATTTTCCTTTTTCTTGAAGGTTTCGATCTTCACGCCTAGCTATCCTCATTCATGCCATTTTGCAATGTGACTTCGTCTTCTTCTTCCTTTTTATTTTTATTTTTTTTCTTTTCCTTGTTAGCAAATTCAATCAATTGGTTATAAGCTGACTCATTTTTGTTTTGATTGCTAACTCTCATGTCCTCCCCGATTTCTTACAATGATCTCTAGTGCTTAAATCTTAAATAATTATTGTCTTTTATTATGTTAAATATGAACAACATTTTTTTTTGAAAGATATATGAACATCAAAATTAAGATGTAATGAAATCAAGTTGCCAAAATTTAAATGAGCTTTAACCATCTATTATAGTGCAATTCATCTCAACCTAACATGTGAATTATTTCATTGAAAATTTCTGCAGTCAATATGCAATAAAAACTGCAAAGCAGGGGCAGCACCAGACAATCTCGATGTTTTCAGTGATTTCTTTGCTTTCATTATGGGTTCTAGAGATCAGCGAAGCAAAATAAATAAATTAATAAACGAGTGCATGTCTGTCGCATTTATTATTTTTCTATTTCTACCAATAATATTTGATTTAGAGTATGAGTATCTAATATAATCAACTGTGAAATGAACAAAATCTTGATTTAATTAAAAAATGAATCTTGGTGATGTTTGGTGGGAAGAGTGTCGATGTATCAGATCTTACAAAAAATAAAAATATGATAATAAATGTATTAAAATAATATAATGCAGATCATAACCACCCTTTTTTTCAAGTAATTATGTGGGACCCCCTAGCCATATCATATTGAACAGCAAATAATCATGTATTTTACACAGTTTGGATTAAATTTCTTTTTCTCAATGAGTGAAATTCTGAAATTGGTTAATATGATGAAATCTCATATCATATCATACAAAGATTTCTAATAATGTATTTAAAATTTAGTTGGATCTCTCTACAGATGGATTTTGGGTAGAAATCTTTGTATGATTTATCAGCTAGCCTTGAATAGAGAAGAGTAACAGCAGATGAATTTTTATCTTGGGAGTTCATTTAAGTGACAAATATCGTTTATGTTTAAAATAAAGGTACTCCGTCAAAAATAGATTTGTCCAAAAAAAATAAAAATAAAAATCTTTGGTAGTTCACAAATACAAGAATTTTTAATTAGCAAATTTCAACAAAATATTACAACTTAGAAGTTTGGTAATACAATAATGATAGATTTACTAAAATATTAATTAAACTTATTTAACAAATAGTGTAATAGATGATATGTAATGTTTAATTGATATATTTTTACAATTTATTTATTTTACCATATATCATTTAGTAAATAAATTTAATCAATATTTTGATATTTTAGCATTACTTTTAGTAATATAGGTGAACCTTATGCAATATATTTGTCTTACTATGATAATCGAGTACAAAAATAATCATTGTTTATTGATCAATTAGAAACTAACCACCTTTATTATAACAAAAAACCTTATGGTGTATCGTTAATTGGGATCATTGGACATACAATGAGCTATTAGAACAGATGGTCATTGTATGCACAAGGACTTCCATACAAGGCCTTAACCAATTGAAAGATAAGTATCCAAATGTACAAGAAAATTGGGGGCTACACATATTCATCTAAATTTTTTTTTTTTGGGTAAATATTCACTGCTAAGCATAAAAATACTTTTGAAATTAGAGGATTACACCATAGACCCTTCCAAACAATCAAAAAAACCAATGTTTAAAAAAAGAGATATCATCCATATTACAGTTATTAAAATAGTAATAAACAAATAAATTAAAAAAGTCTTTTGCAACTCTGTCAGCTAGAGCATTTGAGGACCTATGGTTTCATTTGATTTGGGAGCTGAATTTTTTAAATCTGATTTTAATTTGGATAAGCAAGTCTATCGTCTTTTATATTTTTGAATCCTTTTGATTAATTATCTCCTTAGCATGTATAGGCAGCAAACGTACACATCCATTCCAAATTTCAATTATGAGATAGAAATATAACAAGTGGGTTCTTACTTTTACGATTTTGCACAAAAAATTTCATATGAATGATTAATCTCAAGATAAAAGGAAAAAAAATATTTTTTCTTTCACAATAATTTTAGTGATAGTATTAATCTCGCTTAGCCAGTTGAGTTTTTAGAAATCTCAACACCATAATGTTATTGAAATTGAGGCAATTAGATGAGAGACAAATGAAACGAGGAAGCCAAATTTTTGCCAAATGAAAATGCTAAATTGGGCATTTCAAGTTTGGTGAAGAATGTTGTTCCTAGTTTTTGCAGTGCATTTCGGCAGCCAAAATGATCTGACATTGATGGTTGGTTTGAAGTTTGCTTTTTACGAAAGTGAGATTTCTTGCAGTTTGTCATGAGTGTGTCGGTGCTTTCAGACAAAAACAGTAAAATTGAGTGGTATTTTCAATTTTCATGTTTGATGCGATGTTGTAACTGAAACTGCAGTATTAACCCAACGGGCCCACATGCTGAAAGCTATTCCTGTACATATCTGATA
This sequence comes from Ochetophila trinervis, assembly GCA_003254975.1. Lineage (NCBI taxonomy): Eukaryota > Viridiplantae > Streptophyta > Magnoliopsida > Rosales > Rhamnaceae > Ochetophila > Ochetophila trinervis. Next base: position 111,506 of record QANX01001703.1, read on the forward strand.
ACTCCTACCCCTATCGGGTCATCCAATCCACCATATTTTGGACTATCCAACTTCTTCCAATGCATCAAACTGGGCTTACAGTTTTTGGTCCATTTTCGATCTCTCTCTATTGCAAAGCCTTATAAGGGGCACTTCTAAGCACAGGAGATAGAAAATGTTGCCGTTTATGTTGTAAATATAGACATTAAATTTTTCAAATTGCTTTTTAATTAATTCGGTTTAAAATGAAATTAATTAATGATGTGTATTTTTTTTCAAAATTATATATAATTAAAAGTTAAAATAAAATAACAAAAAAAAAATTAAAAAAAATATATACATGCGAACTTACAAACGCAAATTCATAAAATGAAAACCTATATCTTCAAGCCTACAAAACTAAAAATTAGAAAAACCTAAAAATAAAAAGCATAGTAGAGTTATCCATCAAAATCAAAGCAAAAGTTGAAAGTTGAAATTCCTTTTTCTTTCTCCGTTTTCCCTCATTCTTTACACTCTATAATTAGCAGGCCAAAAAAGAAGGAATTTTCCTCCAAAATCTTCCTACCAAAACAGATCAAACTTTAAATTAGAAAATAAAATATATAAAAAA
>QANX01001705.1:0-24080 GCA_003254975.1 Ochetophila trinervis
ATTTTAAAAATAAATAAAATAAAAAATATATCAAATATTATAATGAAAATAAAATTATACTTAAATAATTACATGTACAATCTTAAATTGATGAATTAAAATATTACATATATGGTATAGAAATAGCCAATTAGCATTCCGAATGAGTTGGATAATGCTCTATTCTGAAGTTTGTTTGGTTAAGATCTATTGATGAGCTACGATTGCTTGGTCCACTTAATGTCAATGGATGAACGAGGGTTGTCTGGGTATCAAGAAACTTATTCTATTTAATTAATCTTTCTTGGGAAGCTTACTATATTTCATTCAATAACGTAAGGTCCAATTTATACAAAGTAAATATTTAAGCTATTATAAAAAAAAAAAAAGTAAATATTTAAGCCAGCTATTAGATAGCTTTTAGTAAATTAAAAGTCCGTTTGGAACGCAGAATTAGATCGGATTAGATATAATTGATATGATTAGATCAGATTGGATATAGTAGGATTAAATATCTCAAATCATATTATGTGTAGATTTGATATACTGTATTTGATGCAGTCATAGACTGGATTGTATTTCAATTTAATAATATATTTTATATTTTAGATATTATATTATAAAATGTTTTTATTCAAATTTGAACCTTATTGGGTTTGTTTATAGCTTCAAATATAATTCAATTACTGCTTTAAGAAGTTTTATCCTATTTCTTCTCTTTTATCCACTTCTAATCTCTTTAAACTAAACCCTAAACCCTAATAATAATAATAATAATAATAATAATAATAATAATAATAAAAACAAAACGTTATAAAATTTGAGGTGCAAGTAAGAAGTCAACATCTTCCCCATCATATGGTAATGTTCANAATTACGAAACTGCCATTATAATCCGAAAATAGCTAAATTACGAAACTGCCATTGAAATCCGAAAATGGCTAAAATTATGTCGTTTCGTCTTTGCAACTCCCGAGCAGCATTACCACATTCATTCCTTGCTTGGACATGATGCTAAAATCATCATTATGCCTCATAAAAGTGTTTGGATCATGTGGAAACTTAAATCGATCTTCATTAATTATTTTCTTCACAAGTCCAAGCGTTCCCGCTTTGATCTTCTTAGCTCGAGAACGCGTCACTGGTCCACTTGGCAGCACAATATCTTCACCACGAACATCCATGCTAGAAGAGCACTCGATGCCCACATCAGTTGTGTTCAGCGATGATTTTGGCTAGAACTTTTGAATCAATTGTAATTTTCTTCAGATATCAATATACTTTTGGAGCTATAGAGCTAAGATGCTTGCTGCTTCACCTCCAATTTGACTTTGAGATTTCGTCTCTACCTGGACTTCTACACCAGTGATCATCATGCTTCAGCCTGGATCTAGCTATTTTCATCCATGGTGCATATTTGAGCAAGCCCTGCGCATGAGCTTCAAAGATTATATAAATGGTCAAGAAGTACTCTCTGCTCAGTTTCTTAAGGCATTGTAAAGACCCAGAAACAAACATACATCACCATATTTCTCATTAGCAAAATGTGAAAATTGAAGACTAACTGCTTGACGTTATTTAACAGTAAGTAGAGCCAATAGAAATAAAAGCTAATATTTAAAACAAGGTCAGGAAAACTGCGTTATATAAGAAGAGGTCAGACCATTACGGAGTTTGTTCAAGCAACAAGTAATTCAACTGGATAAACTTGGACTGGACAATAGAATCAGCCACATTGACCATGCACAAATTAATCCAAACCGTTACACGGTGACAAATGATTGAAGGTTGAAGGGTGAGAAAGATACTACCATGCACGCTTTAAAACTTTGCATTTTCAGTTTCCACGTAATCTTCTGCAACTTCTTCCAATTCATCCTCATCATCAATGGGAATGTCTGCATTTGAATAGATTCAAATATAATTCAATTACAAAGTATAAAAACAAACCAAAATTACATATAATATCAGAAGTAGAATTAAACAAAAATCGGAAATCAAGTTTGAACCTTTCAAGGTTCATTTTCACAACCGTGTTCAGCCAAGCATTTCATCAAACATCTTGTCTCCATTATGTTTAAGATGGAGATTTGTTTCAGCCAAACATTTCATCAAGCATTTCATTTTCACAATCAGAAGATTTGTTTACGGTGTACTACACTTTCAAAGAAAAATATGGAAAAACGTAATAATAAATTCCTTAAAAATTGCAATACTATACAATGATATATTTATTCTACCGAATCAAAGATGCAGAGCCCAATAATAAAATATCAAACAGTAAAAGGAAAAGCAACATAACCAGATGAAATAGCAATAGTTGGTGCCCAAAAAAAAAAAAAAAAAAATTATGAAAAGTAGAGAGCTACAAAGTTGGGCAGAAAAAGAAGAGAAAAAGATGATGTTTAGACAAACCTGTGTGTGCGCGGCAGATTTAGAAGGAATAAGGTCGATATATATATTCGAACAAGGGGAAGGAAAACCCGATTCGCAGAAAGGAGCAGCCGATTTGCGAGGATTGAAGTCGATCTGTTGAAGGAGAAAGGAGCAGCCGATTCGCCTTCGGGAGCAGCCAATTCGCTGAAAGGAGAGGAAATCCTAGTCCAGTCTTACAATCCCGCGCCTCTCTCTGGTATTAGAAATCAAGCTAAAGCATCAGATTGGATTTAGAATCGGATTTCCTAATCGGGTTCTCCTTCTCTCACCAAACACCGGATAAGAGAAGGGACCGGATATAGAAATCCAATCTTCCTCCTTATCCGTCAAACAAACGCTACCTAAAGTCATAGTAACTAGCATCTTATTTAGGTTTTGAAGCAAGGGGAGGCTTTTTGTGCTTTAATGCCATCTTTATTACCAAAAGAAAAAAATAGAGTAAGGGGGCCTTTTAACATTAAAGTCATGTTCAATTTTATTACACGTCAGAAACTAAGGAATGAAGGTTGCCTTGGGGATTTAGATGACGACTCGATCGCCATTGATGCTCACATGTGTAGGTGAGCAATCTAGAACATAGTTTTGAAGAAATTGATGAATTTTGATAGACTTCTATGTAGTATCATCTGGTAGTTAAAAATTAAAATTGCTGTAATTTTTAGAGCCAATGTTTTGGATGAGAAACATGGACAACATGGTTAGATACACATCTGATAGATCACTCACTGTGCTAGAAAAATATATATAAAAAAATGATAATCAACTTTCTAATAGTTTAGAACTTTTGAGAAAAGTGAATGATAATTCAACTTCTTCAGAATTTCAATTTTAGTGTAGAGCCAAAATGTAAGCCTTTTTTGTCATATGTGAAAACTTAAAAAAGGAGGAGTTAGCGAGCAAAGCGCCTAGGCGCCATTTTTGGACCACTACGACATTGATGTAGACCTGGTAAAATGTTACACGATACGATAACACGATACGAAACGACACGATAATTTACTGGTTTGGGTCTGCGATATCGGATCGGGTTGATATCAGTGTCACACGATAAGAAAATGGATTGAAACGGGTTGGAACACGTTAACACGATGGATCACAATAAGACACGATAAGAAAAATATTAATTTAATTATTTCATTATAGTTAACTTTTTACATTACTTTTTTTTTTAGTTTTAGAAAACTATAAAATTTATATTTTATTTCATTAGAAAATGACAATTTTTATATCTATTTATATATTAATATTTTGTTTTAGATTCTATCTTTTTTATTACTTATATTGGATGTACAATTTCAGTTTGGTTTATAATATTTTGAATATTTTTAAATTAATTTTAGTTTATTTTATAATATTTTTAAATTTATAATTGAAATGCATATTTTGTTTTTTAGTCACGATAAATATTTAATATAGGTTTAATTTGTAATATTTTACATATTTTAAATTCATAGTTATTATTTATGTTGAATTTTAGTATGTTAATATATATTTTTTTAAATGTTTAACATATCATTTGAATATGTATTTAGGCTTAATAGACATGAATTGATAATGATTTATCATTTGACAATATATATTAATTTAAATAAAAAAAATAAAATACTCACGTACATGTCTAATAGACACGAATAAAACACAACACGAACACAGTTCAACACGAAAACTTAACGGGTTGGGTTCGGGTGAACAAAATTTCACACAACACGAACACGACACGACACGAACACGATTCAACACGACACGACACGTTGCCAGGCCTACATTGATGCATAAGATAGAGTACCTAGAGCCTAGATGCTAGCTTGGTAGTGCCAAGGCTCTGCAACAAGCATCCCAAAGCCTCTTAGACAAAGAGCATATCACATAGGCTCTTGGTCAACGAAGCGTAGGCATTGTCATTGTCATAATCCACGTGCGCAAGGGCCAAACCGCAGCACCTAGGTGCTAGGATAATGGAACCTAGGCATTACAACTTGTTATTTATGTATTTAGTGGTTTTTTTTAATTATCTATTTAAGCATTTTTTAACAGAGGGAAAATACCATATGTAACATCCCGTTTTGAGAAAAATAGTAAAAATTTTAAGTTTGACCAGTTTGACCTTAAGTGGGCCCTAGGGTTGACTTTTTGTGTGGTTGTGTTTCAGTTTTGACTTTGGTACAGTTGCATAGAGCTTGTCGATACAAGTCCGTAGACTAGTAGTATGTTTGATTCGGAGTTAAGACCAGGAAGTTATGGTCGTTTTAGTACGAGGGGCTTTTTGGTAATCTGGCAAAGACTGATATTTATGGGTGAGAAATGACCATTTTACCCCTATTTTCATCTTTTAAAATTTGCCAAAAATCTGGAATTTTCCAGCCACGCCTCCCCTCCCACCTTCACCGAGCAACCTTCCCACGCCGGCAGCCGCCACACCGTGGCCGGAGTTGGCCGACAACCACCATTAGATAGAAACCGGCAACCTCCTCTTCCTCCGCGTACCGGTGGTTCACCGTGAAATGACCCAGATCGCCGAAAATCGTAGCAAAACCGAGAGATCACGCAAACCGTAAACAGTCGCGACACCACCTTTGGCGGGCTGGATCTCACTGTTCCGGTGGATTTAGGGAGCGTGCTTGATACAGTTGGAAAGCTGGTGCGACGATCTACATTTTGGTGCCGAGATTGACCCAGGAAACCGCCGGATCACGACAAAAAATGGCCGCTAAGTCTCGGAAAAACCACCGCGACAGCCACCTTTCTACCCCGATCTACTTCGATTGCCGGCGAGTGGCACGACACAGCCACCACCACGAGCTTCAGACCGTGCCAGAGACCAGATCTGCACTTTCCCGAGCTCTGACGACCACCACACGCGCCGCACGCGCCGCCCACCGCCGCCGCCGTCTTCCTCCACGCGCCGCCGTCGATCTCGTCCTTTTTCGGCTAGTGGGTGCTCACCACCCATTCCAACGCATTCCTAGGGTCGTGGGCAAGCTTGCTGTACCTTCAATTTGATCTAATTTTGGTCGGAATCGAAAACGCCCAATCCCGGCCGAGGTTCGATCTTCCGGGACCAATTCCGACTATTGGCTAAGACGAATCCTGAAATTGAAGGTAGATTCTCGTTCCTTGCATCTTCAATTTCGTTTCGGTATAAAGTTTTCTGAAATCGGATTTGAAACGGGAAAATCCGTGTATTTTGGGGATTTTTGCCAATTTCGGACATTTTCGTAATTTCTGAAAAATATTGGAGTATTTTCGTAATTATTGAAATTGTTGGAAAATCTTGTAATTAGAGTTTTAATCTTGTAATTTGAGACTTAGAGAACTCCTGTGAGCATTCAGTTAATTTTCGGTAATTAAAAAAAATTTCGGTAAATTATTTTTAGGTGTTTGTACACGATTGAGGGCTGGACCGGAGATCCAGCAGGAGCACGCGTCAAACCAGTGAGTGCATTTATTTTCTAAATAATTTGGGAATATATGCTATATTTGATTTGAATTCTATAAATTTGTTTGAATTGAATTTTCCTTATGCATTAAATTTTAATTATTAAATATGTTTTTGATGATTTAAATATTTGCATGAGTTTGATATTATGATTTGATGAATTTCCTATTTATTTGGAATCAATAGAAATTTGTGTTTTGATTGATTGTTTAATGGATTTTGAAGTTTTCGGATATTTTACAACTTGTGGAAAATTTGGTGAATTTAATGTGATTTGAGCTTTTGTGAAATTTAATAAAGTTTTGGGGCAACTTTTCTAATAACTAAAGGTTTGATTGTTTTGAAAAATTTTCTAAATAGAAGTTTTTGGAAAATCGTTGAATTTACTGTGATACTTTTAAAGGTAAAGGAATTTGAGAAATTTTATAAAATCCGATGATCGATGATCTCGGAAATGATTTTGAAATGTTTCATGATTTTGAGGAGTACCACACGGTATTGTATGATGACTGAGATGTACGGATTATTGCGCGCTATATTATTATTATGCCATCCTCTGCTGCGGACACGTGTCGGGAGAGAGATGATGAGGATCCTGCCATGACGAATTTGGGACGCCGGTTCATTGTGATGAGTTTACCCCCTCCCCTCGCCTGTGACGCTGTCAGGACGCTGAGGGTCACACGGCAACGATACTGTGATGTGGTACTGGGTTGATTTATATGGTTTGGATTTATACGATTTGGATTTATATGGATTTGATTTATATGATTTGGATTGATATGATTTGATTTATGGATTTGGATATGGTTTTGGATTCATACGATTTTAAATTTATGGGTTGGAGCCCATGGTATTTGGTTTGTATCGGTTTGGATTTAGCAAATGTTTCTACTTGCCATTTTATACAAACATGTTTTCAAATAAATTTAAATATTTCTTGTTGAGATTATATTTATGGTTTTGGTGATTGAGTTGTGATTTCAATAAACATTTTGAATGAAGTTTTCGCCCCTTAAACCGGTTATAATGATTTAATGATTTTGGGGATAAACTAAAGGTTTTGCGAAATGATTTTCAAAATGGGGAACCTTTCAACTGAGTGACGTGAGGTTTGAGTGAAAATAATTTTAACTACTGAGCTTATATTTTGTAGATACCCAGGAGCACTCACAGAGATTTTATATCTCACGTTTTGTGTTTTAACTTCGTTCCCTAGGTCCTAGCTGCAGGTCCTCGTGAGCTACCGCCGGCATCGCATCTGTACTTGACTTCTGCTATCGCTTCTTCTTATGTATTAGACTCTTTTCCTTTATTTCCTTTTATTGTTGGATTTGTATTATTTATATTTTTATGTCTATCACTCTTAGTGGCTCTGTCATTCCCACCTACTTCATATACTGTTTTAATATTTACTTCAGTATTACTAGTTGATATTGGTTGCGATGCATATCTTATCTACTTTTCGTTATATTTATTGATTTATTATTTATTAAACCCCTTTCGGAGGAGGATTTTGTCGGCTGCCCCGAAGGGTTCTGGTGGAATCTTCCTCAAGCGGGGCCTCTCCGGAGAATCCGGAGGGATTTCCGGGGCAGGTCCTGTCACCAAACCCTAGTTCTAAGAATATAGAGAGAAAGTGAGAAAAGAGAGAGTCCATTGTTGTAAATTTCTTGAGTGCAGTGCGCTCCGTGGACATAATGATTGCATTGATTGACGAACCACGTCAAATTTCATGTTTTTTTTTTTTTTTAATTTTATGTTCTTTGTTTGTGCTTGTATAATTTGGTATTATTTTGCTTGTTTCTCTTGTTCTATTGATCTTAAAGTTTTAAAAAGAATTGGAAAGAGTGTCATAATTTCTAATATTTTCTACTAATTAAAGAGGTGTAATTGAAATGATTGAAACATTATAAACCTTATTCCAAGGTTTCATTTACCATTGAAACAATTAAGAAAAAAAATTAAAGTATCAGTTACGACAAATAATTTCTTTGCTCAAGTCTTGTTTGCAACTACAATTTATTGCATGGGTTTCATGGTTTACTTTTAACACCCTATGATATAAACTGACATTTTTAAATCTTAGACATATAAAAGTGAACTATATTTTAAAAAATACTATTTCAAGCTGTTAGAGAAAATGCTTAAAAGAAATGAAGACCAACCTCCCATCAACTTAAGCTTTTGGGAGAAGTGGAAATTTAACTTGGTATCAGAGCCTAAGGTCTTGAGGTCTTGGGTTCCAAACTCAACAACTCCACCAAGAAAAATTAAAAACACATGTAAGGACCTAAATGAACCCAAAAGAGGTCAGGCCTACATGTGAAGGGGAGTGTTAAAGAAAATGCTTAAAGAAATGAAGACTCACCTCCCATCAGTTTAAGTTTTTGAAAGAATTGGAAATTCAACTTGTTAGATATTGAAGGCTAGCTTAGCTCAAATCTACAAATAGCTCAGCTCAAGTCAGTTAGCGTGCAGTCCACGTCAACATACAAGTTAGTTAGTCTCGTGTTTATATATGTTAATAAACATGCGACTTTGTAAAGCTGTTAGAAGTTGTTATTAAGTATCAATGAATAGCGATTGCTTTAGTATAAAAGCATTGTATTCAAAAGCATTGGATTGTATGAGTTTTATCAAAGTAAAGATTCAAAGTTTTCTCTCATTTCTTTCTTAAGTTTTCTTCCTTGTTTTCTTCAATTTTTTTTGCTTCCAAACACACTCTGTCTTCTCAAATGGAATCAGAGCACATGCGACGACATATCAACACCGATCCTTACTATTTCCTCATTTCCTAACAACTTAATCAAGCTAAATGACAGAAATTATTTCATCTGGAAATCACAAATTGTTCCAGTGATTAAAGGACATCGGTTTGAGAAATTCATCATTTTCTCCTCGTTCGAAGAAGCTTTTGGAGCAGAAACCAGAAGCACAAGTCCTGATGTTCAAAGCATTCACGACGATGGACAAACAACTACATAAACTACCTCTACTGCTGGATTTACTCTTCCTAGCTTTGCTTAACAAAAGGAAAATTGGTACTTTCAAGATCAGTTCATTGTTGGTTGGATTACACGTACGATCTCTTCAAAAGTGTTTGGTCACTTCATTGGTAAGGATTCAACCTTTGATCTCTAACATGCTATGGAAAATCATTATGCAGTAAAATCACAAGGTTGAGTTTTTCATTATCGTACACTAATTGCTAGCATGAAGAAAGGAAATCTTTCAATTGATACTTTTGTTCTCAAAATGAAAGATCTAGTTAATAATTTGGTAGCTGCTGGGGATAGTGTAACTGAAACTGATCTAGTGATGTATATACTTGGGGGACTAGGATCAGATTATGAACCAGTCACAACAATTCTTGCTATTAAACCTGAACAATTTACTGTTGATGAAGTTTAGAGTCATTTAATAGCTTATGAAACACGACTTGAACAAGTACACATCACTATTACTCTTGATCTAACCAACTCCTTGCTAATCTTGTATCTGATAAAACCACACTTACTAAGGCTCTATCTCTCGTTAATTCAACTAAATCTACTAATAGTCAAAATCAAGGTTACTTACTAGAAAACTTGTATAGTGATCAGCATCAAATGTTTGCAAATTTTGTCAATACCACTATTGCAAACAACTTTGGTCGAGGTAATGATTAAAGAGGTCCTAATGATCAAAGCAAAGATTATAACAGGCAAGGCTATAATAAGTAGAAGAGGAGGTTTTAATCAAGAGTATCAAAGTCAAAACTACTTTAGAGGGAGAGGTACGGGTGCAAGAGGAAAACCACAGTGTAAATTATGTGGTAAAATTAGTCATATAGCATCTGTTTGCTATTACATTGCTGGAAATCCAATGAGTAACTCCTTCAATCCTATTGGAAGTCTTGCTCGACCATTTCCTAATTTCAATCAACTACAAATGCCATCCCAAATGCCATCTCAAATGCCATCCCCAAATGCTAACATGGTCTATCATTCTGGTCATAACTTTGGCATTCCAAACTACGCTCTCCTAAATGTCCTTGGTGGTTATAGTGTTCCAACTACCATGGGAAATTTTTACGATCCTCCTATGTTCAACAATTATAACATAACTTCTAATGAGTCTACTGGCAATGCATCAAATCAAGCTTTTGTGACTATGCCTTCTGAGCCAAGTTATCCACCATCAATCAATGTTGTAACTCCTGTCACCATTGGAGATCCAAATTGGTACCTAGACAGTGGGGCCACAAATCATGTAGTCAATGATGCTTCTACCTTGCTTCAACAAATGGACTACAATGGTAAGAATCAGCTTTTGGTTGGTAATGGTCAGGGCTTACAAATTAAAAGTGTTGGCACTACATTTCTAACTTGTATTAATGGTTCTTCAATTCTTTTGAAGAATATATTAATTGTGCCATTGATTACTAAAAATCTCATTAGTATATCTCAATTAACTAAAGACAATGCTGTTATTGTTGAGTTCTTATCTGATTACTGTTTAATTAAGAGTAAACAATGGGGAGCAATCCTAATATTGGGAAAACTTGAAGCTGGACTTTACAAGCTTTCAATTCCTTCTGGAGATCAACTTCAAGGCTTGGGAAGTCATCCTCAATTACAACCAACTTTGTTCAACATAACTAGTGGTGGATTCAACAAGTTTGATACCTCAACAAGTCAGTCTCAGTTTTCAGCCCAAGCTGCTTAATCTCCTATCTCTTTTGAAGTTTCAGAATTGTCATTCAATAATGCTGAGCCTGCTATTAATTCCTGTATTTCAAATTCAGTTAGTAATAAAGATATATCAGTTCAAACTGATTATGCCAATTGTAATAGTTCATTACAACATTCAAGTGGTATTGATGTTAACATGTTACATCAGAGACTTGGACATGTCTTAGATTTAGTATTGCAAAAGGTTTTGCAATTTTGTAACCAGTTCCAACATTTCAATAAAAAGGATTTTGAATTCTATGAGGCTTGTCAATATGGAAAATAGCATATGGAATCTTTTCAACGATCTCAAAGTCAGACAACCTACCCACTTGAGTTTGTTCACAATGATGTATGGGGACCTGCTCCTACATTATCTAAAGAAGGTTTCAGATATTACATTCACTTTGTTGATGATTTCACTAGGTTCACTTGGATATATCCACTGATAACAAAAGGAGAGGCTCTTAAAACTTTCATTTTGTTTCATAAAATGGCAGAAAGGACCACTGGCCAAAAGTTGAAGTGCCACCAAATAGACTGGGTTGGTCAATACAGAAGCTTCATTCCTTATCTCAAACAACATGGCATTATGGCTAGGCATCCCTGTCCACATACACATGCTCAAAATGGAAGAGCAGAACGAAAGCACATGCATATTGTTGAAACAAGTTTGTGTTTGCTAGCACAAGCTCATATGTCTTTACAGTTTTGGTGGTAAGCCTTTACTACTGCTGTGTATGTTATCAATAGACTGCCAACAACTATTCTTCAATTTTTCAGTCCTTATCAAAAGTTACATGGAAAAATACCTGATTATTCGTTACTAATTTTTTTAGATGTGCTTGTTATCCTCATCTTCGATTATATTCCTCTCAAAAGTTCCAATTTCATACATCAAAGTGTATCTTCATTGGCTACAATCTTCAACACAAAGGGTACAAGTGCTTAAGCAGTTCTGGAAGAATCTATATTGCCGAAAGTGTGAGTTTTAATGAGAAAGACTTTTCATACAAGAATGGGTTGTCACATGATGCAGTTGCCAAACCTATTACCTCTATTTCTGGTACTAACTCAACTACAGGAGAACCTTTGGTTATTGTAAAATCAAACTTTGTTGATTCTGAATTATAGACCAAGCTATCTAGTCAGGACAATTGTAACTCTCTTCAAGACAAAACTCCACCTACTCAGAATCCATCTTTATCACCAGTTCTTATTACTTGTGAAGAAAGTAATGATGCAAAATATGGTCCAGCTGAACTCTGTAATCAACAAATGCCTGAATCCAGTGATCACCATATCTCTAAATTCAGCAATCAACTAGAACTTGTACTCTCAGACACTACTGTTGCAGTATCATCTCATGACAACAAGAAATCAGATGCTCAAAATGTTCATTCCATGAGAACAAGATCCAAGAATGGTTAAAAAAAACCAAGATATTACTTGCTGAACAAGTAACATTTGAAAAGCCTACATCTGTTGAGAGACAAAAGTTTGTGGTTGCAGCTGAAACTGAACCTACAACTATTAAAGAAGCTTTAAGATTTTTAGCGTGGAAAGTAGCTATGAATAGTGAATATGAAGCTCTAATAAGGAACTATACATGGTCTCTGGTTCTTACTTCTTCTCACATCAATATTGTAGGGAATAAATGGGTTTTTAGGACAAAATACAATGCCGATGGGTCAATTCATAAATACAAGGCTTGACTTGTTGCTAAAGGTTTCCATCAGAAACCTAGGTTTGATTTCTTTGAAACCTTTAGCCCTGTGGTTAAACCTACAACAATTCGAGTGATTCTCACTTTGGCTCTTGCTTTTAGTTGCCCTATAAAGAAAATTGATTTTAACAATGCATTTTTAAATGGTGATCTACAGGAAAGTGTGTATATGTCTCAGCCAAAAGGATATGTCAGCCAGTAATTTCCAAATTACATTTGCAAACTACACAAAACTCTTTATGGACTAAAGCAGGCACCAAGAGCATGGTTTGACAAGCTGAAATACTCGCTGGTTCAAAGAGGTTTTGTAAACTCAACTGCTGATAATTCTCTCTTTACTTTAAAAATAGAAAAGTTACATATCATGCTACTAGTATATGTAGATGATATTATTGTGACAGGTTCGAGTAACTCATATATTTCAGAGCTTATTTCAAGTTTGAATAAGGAATTCTCTTTAAAAGATCTTGGTGATTTACATTATTTTCTTGGCATTGAAGTAGTGAGATCTGCTAGTGGTTTCTATCTGTCTCAGTCAAAGTATATCAAAGATCTTTTGTCTAATACCAAATGGCTGAATCAAAGAGTTGTTCAACTTCTATGGTTATTGGGAAATTACTTTCCTGTCAAGATGGAGATTTGCTACCTGATCCTCAACAATATAGAAGCATTGTAGGAGCTCTACAATACTTGACAATTACAAGGCTAGAAATAACCTTCTCAGTTAACAAACTTTGCCAATTTGTTCATTCTCCAAAAACTAGCCACTGGGAAGCTTGTAAACGTCTTCTCAGGTATCTAAATGGGACAATTCAATGTGGCTTGCATCTTAAGACTACAAACCCTTGCAAACTTGTTTTTCATGGCTTCACTGATAGTGATTGGGCAAGTTGTCCAGATGATCAAAGATATTGTAGTGGGTTTTGCATCTACCTTGGTCCAAATTTGGTTTCTTGGAGCTCGAAAAAACAAGTTGTGGTAGCAAGGTCTAGCACTAAGGCAGAGTATAGGGCATTTACAAACATCTTTACTGAACTAAGCTGGCTGATGGAGTTAACAAATTAAAGTTGCTGTTACAAAAGCCATTAGTGTGGTCTGACAACCTAGGAACTATTGCACTGGGTTACAATCCTATTTACCATGCCAGAACAAAACACATTGAGATAGATGTGTATTATGTCAAGGAGAAAGTGCTAAGAAATCAGCTTGAAATACGATATGTGCCTACTTTTGAGCAAACATCAAATATTCTTTCAAAACCATTGGGAACTACTAGATTCTTCTTTCTTCGATCAAAGCTTAATTTAGTTCAAGTTCCTACAAAAGATACAAAAGCTTAAATGACTGGCTGATATTGATATTGATGTTCTCTGAAACTAAAGCTTCTGTGTTTTTGGTTAGACCAAAATGGTTCTTCAAAGTTTTCCAAACTAAAGTTCTTTGAGTTAAGGATCTTTATTTTGAGGGAGAGTGTTAGATATTGAAGGCTAGCTTAGCTCAAGTCTACAAACAGCTCAACTCAAGTCAGTTAGCGTGTAGTCCACGTCAGCATACAAGTTTGTTAGTCTCCTGTTTATATCCGTTAATAAACACGTGACTTTGTAAAGCTATTAGAAGTTGTTATTAAGTATCAATGAATAGCGGTTGCTTTAGTATAAAAGCATTGTAATAAGAAGCATTGGATTGTATGAGTTTTATCAAAATAAAGATTAAAAGTTTTCTCTCGTTTCTTTCTTAAGTTTTCTTCAATTTTCTTTGCTTCCAAACACACTTTGTCTTCTCACACAAGCAAACAGTTTCAAGTAGCTAGTTGAGGAAATGAAACAAAATAAAACGATCACTATATGATATTTTATTACACACAGAAAACACGTGACATTTTATTTCACATAGAAAACATCAACTAGAGAAACTTAGAAATTATTAATAAAATACGTAACTAGAAACTCAAGGTTCATGGACCTTGTTATATACATGTGTTTCTTATGCCTTAACAAAGTGCTCCTAAACATCCTTGGAGAGATCGCAGAGGAACTGCATCATTGTGTATGTGTCTATAATTTCATCATGAAGCTTCTCATATTCCACATTCCAGTGAATTAAACTTCATTGATCACCTTTCCGGATAACTTGAAGAGTGACTTTAAAGTCACTCTTGAAATGCTCCATGAAGTCTCCTTCAGGCTGTTTGACTTTAAATCAAAGTTATTATATTGTTATAAATATTATAATGAATTTATGTTTATTATATTGTTATAAATATTATAATGATAAGTTTATAATGAAAAGTGCTAAGTTGTCTACTTCAATCTCCAAAAATTCATATTACTTTATTCTATTTTTCCAATCAAATCAATTAAATTAGAATGAACAAAATAAAAAGTAAGTAGACCTAACCGGTTGAATCACATTACTATATCCACTATTCTCAATTTTTTTTTTCATTTTCATATTTCTTTGGACAATGCAGAATCTGTTGATATTTCTGCTTAAATCTTTTTAAGGAAAAATTTATTCTAAGCACAACATAAAAGGCGTTTGAAATATATTTCTTTGATTCAGCACACAAGACAGTATTACTTTCGATTTTATTATATATATATTTATATTATATTATATTTTATTATTATATATTATGTTTTGTTATTAAATAATAAAAGAAATTAAAAGCAAAGTTGGTTGTAAAATATAGCATATTTATGTATGTACTTGTAATTTTGTATAATATATGAATTTGTAAGTGCTATATGAATGATTCAAGGTTAAATTTTGAATTTTAGAAGAGATTTATGAAAATTACTATGTGCTCCGGTTAAGTTAATTGCTTTTAGATTATTAACATTGACTAAAAAAATGTATAATCATGAAAAGTACATATTTGATTGAAAGATTTTACGAAAATATGTTATATATTATTTTGATTAAATTGTTGAATTATTTTTTCTTTAACGTAATCAATTAGCAATTCACTTTTGGAAGTCATCTTATATTAATTTATTTTGAATTCTAAATTATATAAGAAAATCAGCACTACTTAATCAATGACTAATGAGATTGGTTCCAAGTTAATGGAATGATAATTCTAATCATTAAATCTGAAAAGTTAACCCGGTTCAATTTGGTTAACGCAAATTGAAATCCTCCATTTCAAATGAAACGGAGAGGATCCATGTCCCAATTTATTATGTATATTATAAAATTTAATTTTCTTGTTCTAATAACATATGTGTTGGTTGTTTCTATGTACTAATTTGCAGGTTCCCTTAGCTTTCTCTTTGTGAATGTGCTATGCAGAATGTGATACAATACTTTTGAGATACCAATTAGTTAACATTTTGTTATGTATCTTTTGAAGCTGTTAAGTGCTAACATATTAAGTTGCACATGGTAGGATTTGTTTTGATGCATTCTTAATTCTAAAACTTCGATGTATATATACCGTGGCATGTGAATCACATGTTTTTGGATGGTTAATTATAAGTAGTACTAAATATTCAAACTTTACATTAAGTTTATGCTTTGTTATTTGGTTGTAGATGCATTATGTTTAATTTTATTTCAGCACTTTAGTCACTAAAATGAATGGAACTTATGTAACAAAATACTATGGGGCTGGCAAATAATATAAAATAACAATTATGATAAACTTCCGTGGCATATATAATTTATAATTTATATCGAATGTTTTCATGACTAATTCAAACGAATTTAGTAACGGAAATCACTTCGTGACAAAAAGATTGCAAGTTAATGATGAAAAAAACTTTCGTGGCTAATATAATTTACAATTTGTAACGAATATTTTCGTGCCTAATTCAAACGAATTTAGTAATGGAAATCATTTTGTGACAAAAACATTGCAAATTAGTGATGAAAAACATTTCGTGACTAATTTATGAAAGTGTGTCGAAACACTTCGTAACTGATGGAATATGTTTAGCCACGAAATCATAAAGTTTAGTCATAAATATGTCGAATTCAGTTACGCATTGTTTCGTAACTAAACGTAACACATTTAGTCACGAAAATTAGCCCAAATGCATAAATTAGCATTTTGTTATGAAATGATCTCATTTTCATGGCTAGGGACCTTCAGTGACACGCCTACTGTCACAACGTTGTGACGAAATTTTTTCATAAATGATCGTGTTTTGCGACGAAAAAACTGGTTCATGAAAACTCGTCATTACTATAGGCCAAATTTCTTGTAATGAGGGCTACTGCATTTTCTTGTTTAGTAAAATATTAAAATTTAGAAAGACAGTCAATGTCATGGGATAGAAACATAATACGGAAGTCTATTATTAATAGAGGAATTTACTTCATTTTCCCCACAAGAATGAACTATCTGTGTGATATATATACATAGATATGTAAAAAATCTACAAAGCTAGATATGATGTTCACTATATATATATGAAAATTTAATCTTGTTTAGTTAAACTCTAACCAAACAATATTAAATTGTTCACTATATATTAACCAAACATGACAGCACCCAAACCATTTAGATCCTGTCTGCATGACTTAATATTTCTATTAAGCCAATAAGCAGTCATTTATCTCCATTAAACCATTATTAAAAAAAATCTAACTAAGAAATTTCCCAATGCTAGAAATTTTATTAAAAATTTCGGCAGCATTTCGTCTGTTTTTGGAACATACCCCAAATACACATAATTACAATTCCTGCAAGAAAATACATTCATATACATAATCCAATCCAGTACATCATTTCCACACCTCAGTAATTAACTTTAACACTCAAATAAATACGTCATTTATATTTCTGTAGCTGGACTCAGTCTAAAAACACTAAGTTGCCTACATACTCTTATTAATAGGGATCAAACTACCTATAGTTCTTAAAGCATATTTAAACCAAATATGACACTTCTGATACAATTGCTATTCAGAAGTCAACTTGACAAATATATGTTCTAATTGACTTCCAACCACATCAATAATCCAAAAATAAACTCTAATAATTAACAAGAAGCACAACCAAAGTAAAAGGCATAAATAACAATATACATCATACATTCCTCTCTGAACATATTTTAATCAAAACTTTTCGAACCATTTAAAGAGTAATAACTATGTATAAAGAATATATCAGTGAAAAGCCCCAAACGTATAAATGAATTAATCATATATACCGGACATGTAATAACCATATATTTAAAAACGTATATATAATACCATCGCCCAAGCAAACAATCTGGCGGCATAAACTATCGCCCAATAGCTTGGTGGCATAATTATCGCCCAAGTAGTCACCAACCATAGATATCATGCATTAATGAATTCAGAAAATGATCACATTCACAAACATTTACTTTAAATCCATAAATAAAGTATCCATTTAAATACATGTATTGATATGTATTTATTTATTCTAGAGAAAATAACAAAGTAATATATATATATCATACCTTTTTCGTTAACAACTTAACAATTTAATATCACCAAGAGGGGGTAACCATCATCACGGTCTTTTATTCTAAGGCATCGTGACGGTAATGGGTAAAGGGTAACCATCATCATGATCCTTCATCTTAAGGCATCGTGGCAGAAATGAGGTACAGGGTAACCATCATCACGATCCTTCGCCCCAAGGCATCGTGGCGGGAATGGGGTTTAAAAGGTTTTCATATGGTCAAGGGTACCCTTATAAAAATCATTTCCACATGACATATCCACTTGGTCACCATTTTCCATTTCATTTTTCAACACGTCCTCCACCTCCAAATTCATAATCAACTTCCCAATAACATATAATTAATCATAGCTCAACTCATATCTTTAAACCAAATATATAATCATATATACAAGTATGTAAATATCCATTTATTTAGTACATAATTTCCACTCACCTTGATAGCCGATTACTCTTGCTCAGTGGTAGATCATTTCTGGTGTCCTCCCGACTGGCTTAATTAAATTAAAACACACAATTCAAATCTCATACTTACATACAACTTCTAAAACAAAACAAGATTCTTAAAAGTTCAGTTGTTAAGATTACAATAAACATCAATAACAATCCTCAACCATATTTCCAGCATCCATTCCCACAAACTACCAACAAAAACATTAAATATATATTTATACTACGGTTTATAAATACCTTCAGCGTGTATATATATAAATCAAGTATAAATCTTTGGAATTCCATTAATAAAAGAGCACATTAACATTCATTAATCAATCTTAAACACAAAAGAAAACAACCAAAACATAAGTTAAAATTATACTATTTAACAACTGTCACCTAGCAAGACATACAATAATTACACTTTCTCAAAAGAATACCCAAAGCTCCCCTTTCACGGAAACTTTTGAAATTGACCAATTCCCTTTAGATGGCACACACACACACACACACACACACACACACACATATATATATCGAAATTAGTTCCTCACAGTCACAGCAATTTAATTGCTTCAGAAATTATTACCAATTTAATAGATATCCCAAATCAAGCTCAAAATTAAACGAATTTCAATTACTCAACTAAAATATGCAAATTATATATCAAAATGAAGCTTGAAGAATGTAGGAAACAATAAACAACTTATCTTGCCCAATTGCCACCAGTGATGGCCGGAAAGTCACGGCTGAAACCCTGGTTCTTCACGTCGTTTGATTGACAAGGATTTGAGGGAAAAGAATGATGGATTTAGGTTCAGGGGGTCCAAAATAGGGGTAAAGGACCAACCCCGCAACCAGAAACCGCTGGAATCCGGTGATCGGAGGAGAAACGCATTTGCCGGTTTCTTCAAGCTTTCCGACAACTCTTAAGGTTTCACGGCCAAAACTTGGAGGGGAAAGGTAGAGGAAGACATGGGCAACCTTTCTCGGGTGGTGGGTTGGACAATTTTTCGCTGGAATCTGGCAATTGCAGACAAGAGAGCTGACCATATTTCTTGTGTTTTCCGGCGATATGGGCTGCTCCACAGGCTGTCACCGGCATGGGTAGGTAGAGGAGGTTGCCGACTCCAAATTTCGGGTAATTTCCAGCTCGATATGGCCGAAAAATGGCCGTTGCTGGCAAATGGGAGGTGGGGCACCTATCTGCGCGGGAGAGAACCAGTCGAGGAGGAAAAGGGGCTGGAGGTAGGGGTAAAGGCATTTTAGTAGTTCTCCCTCTTTTAAATTCAGCTTTTGCAAAATTACCAAAATGCCCCTCATACTATTTTAACCAAAACTTTACGGTCTTAGCTCCGAATCAAGCATACTACTAGTCTATGGACTTGTATCGATTAGCTCTACGCAACGGTACCACCGTCAAAGCCAAAACATATCCACACAAAAAGTCAACATTGGGCCCACTCATGGTCAAACTGATCAAACTTAGTCAAATTTGGAAATTTTAGTATTTTTATAAAACGAGATGTTACAAAACAACTATAGTATGTTTAACTAACTAGAACTAATTAATGTAGTTTTTATATTAAAAATTAAATTATTTTTTTATTGTAGAAATAAAGATATTTAATCTATTAGTTTACAATTTTTTCGTAAATTTATTCTTCCTATTTCTAAGTTAAAATTGATCATTTGAAACATAAGACGTATGAAAGATTTTAAATTAGGTTCATTTTAGCATGTTGGAAAATCTAATTAAAAAAGATTGCAGTCTTTTGCCCTGCAAGGTAAAAAAAGACTTTCAGTGAAATATTATGTATTGGTATATATACGTATTGGTATATACGTATATATATACCACTACTATAGAAAATAGCTATTGACGACGGCCATACTTTTATATAGACGACGGTTAAAAAACATCAACGACGGTTTTAACTGTAACCGTCGTCTAAAGTTACATCAAAGACGACGGTTACTTCAACAACCATCGTTGATAAAAGATAAAAATACACGTGGCATATGTTGAAGAGTATAGACGACGGTTCCTAAAGGAACCGTCGTCTATTGTGACCTTATCGACGACGGTTCCTTTAGGAACCTTCGTCTATAGTTTGTGTATATTTTCGACGATGGTTTTTGTTTTGAACCGTCGTCCTTTTGTGTATATTTGTTCATGTGGCGCTCTTACGTTTAGTCTCTGAAACCTTCAAAATATAGCCGTTGCAAAAGTAGCCGTTGCAAAAAATATAGCCGTTATAATTTTTTTTTGCTTATATATTTTCATTTTTGTTCTAAATCAAATTCATTAAATTCATTTCTCTCATAATTCTTGTTCAAATTCTTTTAGTGGTGATCAAAAATATTCAACTAGCATTTATTTAAGATTTAAGTCATCAATTTATTGAAGCTTGAAGTTGATTTGTGTAAAAGAACTCACTATCAAGGTAAGTAATTTTATGCAATTAAGTACATTAAATATTTATGTTATTGCATTATCATTTAAATTAAATTAGTTATATAATTTTATTTTCATGAATAATTTTTTTTATAATTATTAGGTTATAAACATTTAAATTTTGCAATGATATATATATATATATGTTTTCCATTTATTAAATTTGTTAGTTTGTTTAAATATTTGATATGTTATAATCTCATATAGTATCGTTATTTATTAAATATTTTATGTTGTTGTAGTTAATTTTAGAATATAGTAAAATATTGGCACATTAATTAGTTGTGTAATTATGGTTGTCTCTATATTTATTGTTATCTATTTATTTTCTATTATTGATTTGTTAATTATTAAATTTTGGTTAAATTGTTAGTAATATATTATTCATTGCTATATTTTAAAATTTTGTTTAAATTAGTTTTAATTAGTTGTTATTTAAATAGATAAAATGGACAAATCATGGATAAGGATGGATAGGAGAACCGATGCATTTCAAAAGGGTTTTGAAATGTTTTTAGAATTTACTAAGAAAAGTGCAAATAGAGATGGTAAAATTCGATGTCCTTGTATGGAATGTGGAAATTTATTTTTTAGTGCTATTGAAGAAGTGAGAGGGCATGTATATTTTAAGAGATTTGATACGAATTATCGTAAATGGATTTTACATGGAGAAGAGTTGGAAGAGTCTGAAGGATATCATGGAGATTGTTCTAGAGTTAGTGGAATTAGTAAAAGCAATAACACTGAAAGTTATTTTACCCACATAAATACGGATGATGAAGATGTGGTGGGTAATAATATTGACATGGTGAATGATGCTTGTGACAAGTTCGTGGATAATCCTGGTGAATTTAAAAGGTTGTTGGAGGAAGCCGAAACTCCTTTGTATCCAGGTTGTACGAACTTTACCAAACTATCTAGTTTGGTAAAGTTGTAAAACCTGAAATCCAAATACGGTCTTTCGGACACAAGTTTTTCCGAATTATTAAAGTTGTTGCGGGAGATGCTACCGAGCGATAACGTTTTGCCAGATTCTATGTACAACGTGAAAAAGACTCTAACAGCATTGGGCATGGATTATGAGAAAATACATTGTTGTTGCAACAACTGCATTCTTTATCGAAAAGAATATGAAGCGCAAGAAAGTTGTCCTAAATGTGGAGCATCGAGGTGGAAGGAAACTGACGATGGAACTAAACGTGTAAATGTCCCTCATAAAGTCATGTGGTATTTTCCACCAATTCCACGGTTCAAGAGGATGTTTCAAAGCGTTGACACTGCTAAAAATCTGACTTGGCATGCAAATGAACGAAAGGTCGCAGTTGGAAAGTTAAGTCATCCCGCCGATTCACCATCTTGGAAGCTAGTTGATCGCATGTGGCCTAATTTTGGTAAATAATGTCGAAACTTAAGGCTTGGGATTGCAACTGATGGCATTAACCCGCATAAGCATATAAGTTCTCAATACAGTTGTTGGCCTGTGCTTACAGATACATATAATCTTCCACCATGGTTGTGTATGAAACGGAAGTTTATAATGTTGACAGTATTCATATCTGGACCGAAGCAGCCTGGCAACGATATAGATGTTTATCTGCAGCCATTGATTGACGATCTTAAGCAGTTATGGGATGAGGGGGTGCGAACTTGGGATGCGTGTAATCGGGAATTTTTCACTTTGTGGGCAATATTATTGTGGACTATAAATGACTTCCCTGCATATAGTAATTTGTCTGGTCATACCACTAAAGGATATTTGCTTGTCCTATTTGCAACGAGAACACATGTGCTCAAAGTTTGAAAAATGGTAGAAAAATGAGTTATTGCGGACATAGGAGGTTTCTTCCGAGTGATCATCATTTTCGAAAGCAAAAGAAGTCTTTCAATGGATTTCAAGAGTTTGGTCCAACTCCTTTACCTGTGACGGGAGAAGATATACTTCGAAAACTTGAGTCTAAGTCATTTGATAGTGGTAATAAGAGAAAAAAATCTACTGCTGATCGAGATTGCTGGAAGAAGAAGTCTATATTTTTTTAGCTTGACTATTGGAAGTCATTGTATGTGAGGCATAACTTAGATGTCATGCATATTGAAAAAAATGTATGTAAGAGCATTGTCGGCACATTGCTTAACATTCCTGGAAAAACTAAAGATGGACTTCATTCTCGGCTTGATTTGGTCGAAATGGGCATAAGAAGTAATTTGGCTCCTGTTGTTGAAGAGAGAAGGACATATCTACCACCTGCATGTTACACATTATCCAAGGAAGAGAAGAGAACTTTTTGCAAGTGTTTGGCAAATTTAAAGGTTCCCGATGGCTACTCTTCAAATTTTCGGAATATTGTGTCGATGAATGATTTGAAGTTGAAAGGCATGAAATCTCATGATTTGCATACCTTGATGCAACAACTAATGCTGTTGCACTACGATCAGTCCTTCCAACAAATGTCCGACATGTAATAATAAGATTTTGTTTTTTCTTCAACGCTATATGCAAAAAAGAGATCGATGTTTCAAATTTGGACATTATTCAGACAGATCTTGTTAAGACATTGTGTTTTCTTGAAAAGTATTTTCCTCCATCTTTCTTTGATATAATGGTTCATTTAACTGTTCATTTGGTTAGAGAAGTGCGATTGTGTGGACCAATTTTCTTTCGGTGGATGTATCCTTTTGAGAGATACATGAAAGTGTTGAAGGGGTATGTTCGCAATCATTATCGCCCTGAAGGCTGCATTGCAGAGAACTACATCACTGAGGAAGCAATCGAATTTTGTAGTGAGTATCAAAAAGGCGTGCATGCAATTGGGAACGCACCTTGCCGCCATGAAGTACAATGTGTGAAAGATGATACTGGTGATCCTTTGAAGGGTGGTAATTTATTGGGTATTACTCGTGACCTATGGGAGCAAGTACATATGTACATATTTTCAAATACAACAGAAGTACAACCTTACTTCCAGTAAGTTTAATGCTCTATATAAGTTGTTGAATATTATATTGAATATTTGTTTACTATAGTCATTAACTTTTGTTGTCTTTAGGAAACATATGGAGAGTTTGAAGTGTGATATTCGTAACAAAACAAGAAAAGCAAAGTGGTTTCAAAACGAGTAAAATTGCACTTTCATTTATTGGTTCCGAGATGAAGTAAGTTTAACATTAATTAATTTTAATGGTTCCGAGATGAAGTAACATTGCATTTTACTAATAGTGCGTGTGGTGTTTTTGCAAATTCAGAAAGAATTGAGTGAACCAGATAATTGTGTGTCACATACATTGAGATGGATTGCACTGGGACCATGTTTTGAAGTAATGATCTATTCGGGCTACGACATTAACGGAATCCGATACCATACAGTTGAAAGAGACAATAAGCGTGTTACACAGAATAGTGGTGTAAGCTTGGTTGGTGGATCGATGCAGTATTCAAGTGCGAAAGACGACAATCCAAA
>QANX01001710.1:0-40704 GCA_003254975.1 Ochetophila trinervis
TATAATTAATTAATAATTATAAATAATCTTTGTACACATTAGAGCATCTTCAATGGAATGTGAATTGTTAAAATTAACATGTCACATAAGCAAATATAGACATTATTTTAAAAAAAATGCACTCTAATGGTAATGTGTAAAATGAATGTCAAGCTGACGTGGCCTAAACATTGTCAAAGAAAATGTCTACTTCTGGAGACTCTGTCAGACATTGTCAAGTTTCCTAAAAAGTAAAATTTACCTTAAAAATCTAATTTGTTCAAAAATTAATTTTTTTTAATAAAATATATAATTAATTAATAACCATAAATAGTATATGTGCACATTACCATTGGAGAATAACTTTTAAATTGAATGTGCATTTATGCCACATAAATTTAGACAGTGTGTATTTCTATGCCACATATATAGCAATCCACATTCTCAATTAGAGATGCTCTTACCATTTAAGAACAATTTTTAAATTGATTGTGCATTTATGTCATATATGACAAAGCCTCCAGAAGTAGACATTCACCTTGACAATGTTAAGGCTACGTTAGCTCGACATTCATTATAGACATTCCCATTGGAGAGTATTTTTTCAAAATAATGTCTATATGTGCTTATGTAGCATGTTAATTTTAATAATCCACGTTCCATTGGAGATGCTCTTAGACAGTGTCTATTTCTATGCCACATATATAGTAATCCACATTCTCAGCATCTCCAATGAAAAATGTGGATTGTTACATATATGACATAGAAATAGACATTGTCTAAATTTATATAGCATCAATGCACAATCAATTTAAAAATTATTCTCCAATAGTAATGCGTACAAAAATTATTTATAATTATTAATTAATTATATATTTTATTAAATATTTTTAATTTTTAAGCAAATCAGATTTTAAAAAAAAAAATTCTTTTTTAAAAATTTAACAATGTTTGACAGAGCTTTTAGAACTAGACATTAATATTAACAATGTCAAAGCCACGTCAACTCGACACTCATTATAGGCATTCCTATTAAAGAGTATTTTTTTTTTAAATAATATATATATGTACTTATGTTGCATGTTAATTTTAACAATGCATATTAGAGATACTCTAAGCTTACAATGTAAAATGTTGCAAACAGAGCATATTCTGGTATCCAACACATTGGCCAAACAATCTGAGCTATATTTTTATTTTATACCTTCGTTTCCCGTTTTGGTTTGATAGTGAGACTGCAATGCAATTTAAATGGGAAAACAAGTATTTTTCTTGTCCCATTCGGTGAAAGGTAAGGCCATTTTTTTTTTCTAAATAGGTAACGGCGTTTTTGTTTACCATCTTATGTTAAAATCATAAATATATAGATATATAAAATTATAAAAATCTGAAGAATCTGGTGGTGGTGGTGGGTTAGTTTGTCCTTTCGTGTTACTGTCTTATGAAAGGCTCTGTTCTGTTCCTCATGTCAGTTTCTAGTAATCGTGGTCAAACCGCAGATTAAACAAACAAAACAAAGGGGGTGAACCGTCCGTCACTTAAACCTTCTTGTGTTTTTATTGGATACCTCTGCGATTCCCAATCTTTCATTTATCAACAACTTCATAATATTTGAACTCCATGAAAAAAAATACAATTTGATATTACTTAACCGGATATGTAGTTCATCTACTTTATATAATATATATATATATATATATATATATATAACCCATCTTAATTACTCATTTTTAAAAGAATAATTATATATAAAAAAGTAAAAATAATTGTATCGGAAGCCGATGGCTCAGCAACTGAAGCTCTTATGTACAGATTCTTTATACACAGAGAAAATGACTGGGGATAAAATAGATAAGAGTTTGAGCAATTGGACCAAAAGGGAATGTCAAAAGAGTGATAACTTTATAAAAAGGTATAAAGAGGGTATACACAAAAACCCTTCTGAATATAATATAAAGTCTTTAACATTTTTTTTTTCTTTTTTTGAATAAACAAAGTCTAACATTAACAATTAAGATGTCATTGCAACAATATAGGTCGCAATAACCATCGGAGATAACTCTCAATTCTTGGATAAAAAGCTTAACGGTGAAATCTCTCTCTCAATTAGTATTTGTAATGACTTTGATTTTTGGTAATGAATAAAAATGGGCAACAGACAAACAGCGTATATTCAAAAGAAGATCTAACGACTCCTTTCAAGAATCAAGTGGTGCAATTTTAATCATATAGTAAACCAAAATGTCAAATTCCTTAGCCTAATTGAATATGCGGATGTGTAGCCGGGTAGAAGTTTAGTCATGCATGTGTTTTTTTTTTTTTTTTTTATATATATATAATAATAAGTCATGCATGTGTTTAGGTTCTTGGGTCGAGAGTTTGGGAAATGAAGCTACTCCTTATTTAAGGAGATGAATTTTATTTAGACATGGAGATGAACAGCGAAATGGGCTCTCTTCTTCTATCCATATTTCATAATGATCACTTGAAACAGCAAATATAATATTTGTCTCTCTGTGAGGACAAAAAAACACAAATAAAATTTCTAAATCTACTCAGCTTTCTTCCAATTTTATCAACCAAGAAACAGTTTAGACACAAGTAATCAACCACTGTAAGTGAGCCATTGCAAATGAGCCAATTTATCGCTTTCATATTACCCGAGCTGCCTCACCAAAAATGAGTCATAAGACTATTTAACAAAAAAAATAAAATGAAATCCTGGATTACAATATGTATCTGGTGGAATTCAAAGCGTTAAAGTGTTATTGTAAGATTTACCAAAACAAAAACAAAAAAATAAAAAAAAAAAATTGTGTTATTGTAAGTGGTTTCTCTAAAGAATCAACCAACAAATAAAAAAAAGTAAAAAAATTGTAAAACAAAAACATAAAAAGCTCAAACGTAAACAGCAATGTAATTAGTTATGGACCGGGCCTAGCTCGAAATGCTTAGGCTTCGTTATGGTAGTCCGTTACTATTTCTGCAATCAAATTTAATTATAAATAAAATAAAATTTTAACAGAGAATCGTAGAAAAATTTAAGATGGGTATTATCCATTTTCCTCGACATATTCCAATAATCGAGAGAAGTTTTTGAAAAGCGAAACTTTTATATATTTTCCACTAAAAAAGTTTTTCAATCTTTTTTTTAAATCTTCTATAAAATAAAAACAATACTTTTACATATTTAGATTCCATAGATAGTTTTATTTAAATTTTGAAGTAATCAGCAAGTAAAAGCTTAAATTTATTAAAAATAAAGGGGAAAAAAAAATTCATGTATTCTTTTTTTTTTTTGCTGAGAAAATTCATGTATTCAATTTTATATAGAAATCTTTCCAAAATACATTTCCGTTACCATTTTCAAAAGCAAAAAATAAAATAAAATTCGACGAATTAATTCTATGCGTACGTGGCAACATATTAATGGATTATCTAACGGCGAAATGACCAAAGAAAGGTAAAAGGAAATAAAAAGAAGAAAATGAAAGGACACCAAAATGGTAAATTCGACTTTGTGTTCGTCTTTTCCCATTCCTTCGAGACGAAGTCTTTGCTTTTGTACCTCGAATATAAGCGCCTTATCTGATAATCCTTTATAGTGGGGGCCCAATCGTTTGTTAAATAAATCCAGCGATCCCCCCGCAGAGCTTGATACGGAGCCATGGGAGGTGGAGGAGTCATGAGATCTGTCGCCTCTAAGGTTGCCGGATTTTCCGGCGTAGTTCAAGGCGGTATTCGGGGCTCGGCGGTCCTGCCGCCGGTTGAGCAATCCGTTCGCAATGTTTCAGTCCCTGTCTCGGCCTCGATTTCTTCTTCGCAGAGCGTGAAGGCTGCTGCTGATGTGGTGTCGGTCCACAGGCCGGCCTGGGAGATCGACGACTGGGAATTCGCCGGCTTTGAAGATGAACCGGTTATGGCTGCGCCGATGCCTAGGATTGTGTTTGGAGGAGTTCCTAGTTTTCAGGAGGCCAAGGAAGCCACTGCTGAATTGAAAGATGCTCTTGATCAGTACGTTTTTTTAATTTTTTTTTTAATTTTTATGGTTTTTGGTGTTTTAATTTTTTCGCTGTGTTTTGGTTTATTAGATTTATCCCTAATTGGTTAGTTTTGGAAACTCAATTTGAGATTTGGAATGAAATTATGCGTGCAAATGGAACTGAAAAAATTGATTTATATGTTATTTGGGGTTTTGAGATTGAGTTCTTAAGGTTAATATTTTCAGGGTGTATCTCAGTTCGCCTAAATCTTCTACTACTGACCAGGCGGCCAGTGATTCAGAGACCAAATCTCGTCTAATTTCTGAGACTAAACCAAATGATTCCATACCAACACATGCTCTCCAGGCATTTAGGTATCTAAGTGAAAGCCCTGACGTACAGGTGATTATTGTATTGCTGATATCTATTTTACATAAAATTTGGCTGAAAGTTTAATGATTGTTTATAGATGATCCTCTATTATCTAGCTCTAATATGCTTTTGACATAGCTTTAGTTTTGACCTCAATGACTGATCTACTCCATTAGGGAACTAATTTTGCTACATTTCTTGTTTTGTATCCAGAAAGTTGTTACTTCTATTGCATGTGATCAAGATGTCTGGAGTGCTGCGATGCGAAATCCTGTACTTCAACAATTCATGGACTCGCACCAAACTGGTAAGAGTTCTTTCTTGGACACTGATAAACTTTACTTTTGAAAGTTTCAATGAGTGTGGTCTGTCAGTTCCCTTGCCTACATGAATTATAACATAGGACCCTCCATTGCAGTCGAGGAGTTGCCAGATCCTGTATTTTTTAAGGAAATGGAAGATGAGATGACTGATTCGAGCCAATCTGGGGAAGCAAAAAGTGGGTTCAGGGATATACTGAAGAATATTAAGTTTAAAGTGATGAACATGGTTAGCAATGTCTCAAGCTTCCTCAATAACATATTTGGACTTCCATCAGATGCCAATGGGGATGCAAAAACAATTCCTATTGATATGACCCTGGGAGCGTCTGTCATGGGACTGGCAGTGCTCGTCATCATGGTGGTGGTGCTGAAGCGTGTTTAGAATTTGTCGAACTCACAAAAATTATGAGTTTACAATTACAAGTGTTTCTCAATTGCGGGCAGCCTTGAAAATAAATAAGATTACAATATGATGCCGAAAAACTTATGGTTTTAGTTTAATGGTAGGAGTAATTACTGGTTTTCATGCACAACTTATATAGTTTCTCTCACATTTTGGTATTATATTTTTTGTTCTTAAATTACTTTAATTTTTTGCTATGCTAAATGTGCTGCCGTATCTCGTGTGACATGAAATAGCGGTATTTAATGTGTTTTTGACTAAGTTAATAATGCTTTCCTGGCATACTGGTAGCAAATTGTTCCACGGAACTGAGCAAGAAAAACAAGAAAACTGAGCAAGTAGAAAAAAAAAATGGCAATTTCAACTGCAGCCATGGAGTTTGGATTAAATTAGATTTAGCATTTTAGATTTTAAATTTGAAATTAAAATTGATTTAAGCTAAATTTTAAAAATTGGAAAGAAAAAATCTTCTCTTCTGATAGTGATTTCAAAATGCATTAGGCATTCTAAATGGTTCAATCAAGTTGGACAATTGATTACTTTGATTTGACTTGGATAAATTTCGAGCTAAATTGTCTTTTTGAGCCTGATGAAATAAAAATAATGATTGTAAGAATGATTGAAAATTTACGACTCCAGTAGCTTATTTCGGAAACAGTAGCTTATACGCAAGTGCTTAGCAGACACACCATGCCAAAACGAAAGAAGTTTCCTAGGATTTTTCTTGGCAGGAGCTAAAAACCAATAAATTATTCAGTCTTGTTGAATAGTTTTATGTTTCATGGTCGAAGTTTTGAGGTAGCTATCTACATAAATGTGCATTTCATCCACCTGCATTTTAATCAACCCTACAAGGAACTTTCTTTTTCCTTCTTATCAGAAGCAACCGGCGTGATAGTTTTCCAAGCGGCTCAAATTAATGTATCGGGCATGGAGTTTTTTCTTCTTCTTTTTTGGATGAATCAGGCATGCAGTCTTTGTAGAATGGATAACTATTGGGCGGAGTACGCGGTTTGCCAATCTTCTCGAAACAAGACACAAAATCTCCAAAACCCCCCATCCTAGAAAACACAAAAATGAAATATTAAAGGGGGCAATTCAATCATATAATTAAGGGTGAATTTCACAAGAACGTTGTATCATCGTGATAATTACAGTACAGCCAGCAATCTACAACATTATGCTAGTAGTCAACAGTTAAAACTTCCTATTCCATCATCCCATCAAATATTTTTGTAAGCAGTGGGATAAAATCAAAATTACATTATTAGTATTTATGAATCTACAAAATTGAATAGTTATCTCCATTTCAAGAAGCTTGTGAAAGAGCAGAGGAAAACGAGAAAGTGTCCTCCCATTTGCCAAAGCAGGTTTGCTGCTCTATGCTGCAAATCCCTTCGTTATTCTCCGCTTTCAAAATGGATTTATGCAAAGCCCTCCCAGATACAATTAGTACTAACTGCTATTTACGTATGTGATGTCCTCTTTCGATATATTCATTTGTCCTTTATCTCTTTTTGCATTCGCTTGTGTCCTGTCTGGTTGGCCTCGCTAAAACAACAGAGGTTCAAATCTCAGTCTCAAACAGTTCCTACTATCTCCCTCAAAAACATACTGACAATAACATATAGGCAAATAAGATGTATACTCTTATCATTTTACAAAAGAGATGTGATAACGCACCTTCCTCAAAACAAATGCCAAATACAAATAAGCTACTTCCCATTCCTCCTGCGATAACGTGCCTAAACACCACAAAGCAAAAATAAAAAGAGTTCAAGAACTCTTCTGAATTATTCTTATTGGACACGGTACAATTTAGGAATGAGTAAAAACATTATGGAAATAAATCATACCACAAGAAAAGGCAAAGGAATAAGGTTTCACTAACAGCATGGAAATCACCCCAAAGCAAGTACTTAACAGGAAACAGAATTACAAGCAGAGATCTTACTCTGGTCTTGGTTGCCATCACCCAAGGCACCAAGCCTTCTCATGAGCTCCACATATTCTGGTTTTTTCATATACTCGTGTACAAATTCATGTGAATTCTTTACAAAAACTAGCTCCAAATCATACTGCAAAATAATAATAAATTATACAAATAAAAATGGTCAGCATACATAGCATATGAATAATGTAAATACTAGTGTAAAAGAATGATCTTCACATATAGTTGAAAGCTTACAATTGTATCTCTGTCTCCATTTCCATGTTAAAGAGAGAGAGTGAGCGTTTTTAAAGGCAGTTATGTAAAAGCATAAGAAAAAGAAGGCTTCCATAAACATAAAAATATATCATTTGGGTTCAGCCTAGTGACTAACGCAAAATAACAATACTAACCTCTTCTGCCAATGATTTGAAGACATGAAAGGGGACAATCCATTCAGGGCAATCAACAGCATCCTGAAAGAGGCATCAACAACAAAAATCATTAAAAAAATTGAGACACATTTAACTTTAATTAATTAAATTAGAGTTGTACCTCTAGGTGAAACTTGTACTTGATACCAAAGGGGCTTGAAGATTTGAATTTCTGATTCATATAACAGAGGTTTGCCAAATGAGAATAAACTTTACAGTTCTCTATACATATTAAAGTTAATATGCAAGATGGGGAATGAATTTTCACCTTTTCGGAGAACTCTTCATCAAAACGTATCCAGTAGACACTATTACCAAAGACCAATCCTGTAGCTGCATATTCACAATGAAGATAGCATCTTCAGTCAAGAGTAACAAAAGTGGTGGTCTTCCAAGCTCAACAATCTTATTGCACATTAAGATTGAGAGCTTCAAATAACAAATTATCTGATCTAGCACATGAACTATCTTATGTTGATTAACTTAGAAACTTAGGTGGCTGTATGCAGAGGATTCTGTTAAAATAGAAACTTTAAATACAAGCTCATTTTACGTACTAAACTATCTTTCCATTTATTAGATTTTATTTATTTTTTAGCCTGAGAAGAAACTATATCATATATTATGAGAATAAAGTCTTAGCATCAAAGATTGACAAACTGGTCTACATTTTTGCTTCATCAGTGAAATTCAAAACCCCAAAAGAAAATGTAAAATTCATTAGGAGTCAGGCAAAACCTTTTCTAAGCTTTTTGACTATCACATTGGCATCTGGCATTGTACCAATGAAAGTACCACCTGGACGAAGTAAAGCTGATACATTGGCCAAGGCTCGTCGTGCACGTGCCTCAGTAGACCACGAATAATGCAAGGCAAACTACAAAATCATGTAATGATGCTTCAGTAAACTAGAAAAGCAATATTTTCAATGTTCTGGTTCATTTACAACAAACAATTTCCCATTATGTTAACTGTATAACCATTACTTACTGGTATGTCTTAAAATTTTCATTTTCAAGGAGCAATAATTTCTGATTTTGAAGGACTATGGTTATCAAATGCTGATTAAAATTAACAGGAAATTCAGAAAAAAAAAAAAAAAAAACTAATTATCTAAAATACAGTGCAAAAACATACTTTCCATTTTTTTTTTACAGGAATTAGAGAGAGAGAGAGAGAGAAAGAGAGAGAGAGAGAGAGAGAGAGAGGAAGTCTGAACCAGTAAAATATAACATGCCAAGCAAAGTCTCATTCTAATATTCTCTGGACTCAACATGCTGAAATCAAGTTACTATCTTCTAAAAACAGATGTGATTTCACAGTTTTAAAATGCTTTCCATATTTCAGTTTGGAAATTTACATAGCATGCAGACAGCAGCCTCTATTGCTATTAATGTAAGATCTCTTAATCATATCAGTCACCTGGCAACTGCAAATATCAAATGGGGCATCATCTGCGAGAACTTTATCTAAGCGAGCCTGAAAACATTGAGATAGAGACATAAAGTCATGTTAGAAAATGAGCTACATAATTCTTCAGTAATGTTTATGTTTTCGAATATGGGTTTTGATTTAATCAGATCATGAACAGGAAAAAGAAAAGGTGATCATCTGAGAAAGGAGAAACATCTTTGAATGAGGTATTGAATGAGGTATCTATTGAAAGTACACTACCTCGTAACAATCACCACATATGAGGCGGGCGGGAAAAGTGAACCTTTTGCGGCGCTGATGATGATCAGCATCGCCATTGTAGCGAGTACGGCAATCCTCTATCTGTAAATAAAATTAAACATCTTAATAACATGGTTGATGAAAGGAGACATCTTAAAGTAGAAACAGTGCATCATAGGACTTCAACCCTTATGACAATCCAAAACCAAAGCTTAGTTTCTTGGCAGATTATAGCTATCTGTAAACAAGTGTGCCTAAAAATATATCTTAGATTTCAACACATAGAAAATTAATAAATGGAAAAAAAAAAAATAACAAGCTAGAGAATGTACATTTGCCATATGGAACTTCAAACTTTTCATTCAATAATATTGTCATGGAAAGAGTGTCTGTATTTGAATGGAAATAGTAAAAAGATGCTACCTAGAGAAATCAATTTTTAGAGCTGCATAAAAGACCATGTAAGGATGAATGCTAAAATAGCCACACTTAACCACAGCAGTTCCTAAGTTCTAAGTCAATGTATAACTACTGACCATTAAAAAAAAAAAAAGAAAGTGAAACAATGATCTCAACATTGAGCAAATTTCAGTACTTACTGAACCATCAGCTATATCAACTCCAACATAATATCCAATCTTTGCCTTGTCCCATTTGATGAGGTCACCTCCCTGGTGAGCATAAGATATTCAGGCAAGGCAACAAGAAAAATGAAAGGATATAACATAAGGAACTAAGAATTTCAAATACCTTGCCACAGGCAAGATCAAGAACTGCATCTCCTCGGCGAGCATAGAGTTGAATTAAGACGCTTTTAATCTGTTGTGTAAGGAAAGTAACCAGAATTAATTAAATAAAACAAAACATAGTCTGTTATGAGCACAGTGATGCATTTTAGGATGAGTAAAACAGACCCAATTGTTAAGTTTCTTTAAATGGATAATTGGGCTATTTTCTCGTTCTTCAAGAGTTTGATTTGTCCTTGCACTGTAATGGTCGGCCACTTTACGAGCAAAAACCTTTGTGCTTTCATCCTCCAAAAATTGTGCATCACCTATAAGCACAATGTAAAACCAGTATGCAATTCAAACCCTGACGCCATGCTTGAATTCAATTAATATGGAAGAATAACGAAGAAAAGAAAAATCTACTTGGCTTCTATAACAGAAGGATATACAATCTCTCTTTCAGTTTTCTCAGCAACTCAACTAAATTTCAGTACCTTATGATACCCGAGTCCAAAATCAGCACATTATTTAAATACCCGACAAATTTTATGAATAAAAAAAATTCTCTCTCTCTCTCTCTCTCTCTCTCTCTCTCTCTTTTGTTTTGTTCAGTTTCTCGAGCTCAACCACCAAAAAGAGAATAAACCATCTGAACTTCAAAAACCCAGATCCAAAAAATACAGCTAAACTAAAAAAGGAAAAAAAAAAAAAAACAACAATAATTAACCAGATGAAACTAGCAATCAAAACCAAGAAAAAACCGCGGGTTCTACTTATAGTTATCACAAAATTTACCTTCTG
Source organism: Ochetophila trinervis (assembly GCA_003254975.1). NCBI lineage: Eukaryota > Viridiplantae > Streptophyta > Magnoliopsida > Rosales > Rhamnaceae > Ochetophila > Ochetophila trinervis. Next base: position 10,628 of record QANX01001710.1, read on the forward strand.
GGTTGTGTTTCAATCTGGATTGGGGTGGCCCGAGAGAGGTGGATGATTCTGAATATCCACGTTTCATAGGCAATGATCAAAATTACACGAAACGATATTTGGGTTTTACAAGAGAGGAACAAATGCGGTCTCAAAATACTGCTTTGCTGTAAAGAAAAACAAAGAAAACAGACCAGAGACGCAAATAAATAACTCAATAAAAAAAGGGGTATCTTTTTTGTTTTTGAGTTCGATCAAACAGACAATAAAGAATATGAAGGAGGGGAGCTACTGAAGCTTAAAAAGGTTGTTCCAGTAATCTTGTCTCGTAGATTTTATGCTTTTGGCGGAGAAGAAGGTAGTGGTAGTCTGGTAGAGGTACACAAGCAGCCTCGACCTAACACCGCCTTATTGGTTAAGAGTATTTCCTTACCCTAGTCCCGAGGGCTTCTGATTTGTTTCCTCTTTTGCGCTGGTTTAGACAACGACAGCGTACATTATGTAGTTTACGAAACGTGTTTATTCTTATGTCGTTTGAGATTAAAGAAAATAACAGTATCAAGATCAATTTCATTATTATGGTTTCCCATTAACAAAAATTAATTATAGGCCTTTAACAGGTGCAAAAATGATTATGAGATCACCATGTTCGTATACTATATTAGTGAGTTACCGTTTATTTTAAAAAATTGGCCTAATATATTTATCAAGTTCACACATATTACCATATTTTTTACTCGAATAAAAAACCCAGCAATGGTATATGTAACAAACATATTAACTATATTCAATGATATAGTAATTTACTAACAACTAATAAATTAACAATGGCATATAATTTTAGAAGATAAAATTAATAAAATAATATCACATTATTATATATTAAAATTTTAGTTAGTAAATTTGGTCATTTTAAAAACTAAGAATTTGAATCTCAACACAAAAATTGTAAAAAATAAATTAAAAATGGATAATTGAGCTTTCTAGAATGAAACAGGGTTAGAATTACAAGTTTTATAGTAAATAATATACATGTTTATTAATTGGCTTGCATTTCACATGCCTTCCGAGGTGGAGAAGCATCAGATTGTTTATTAATTGACCACATTCTGGTCAAGCAGGGTTACCAAATAGAAACACATGAGGGTGAAAGAAAAATATGAATCTTTCTACCATACTACCTAGTATTGATATTGTACTGTATAAAATATAGGTTAATTTAATATATATCAATCTACATTATTATCTTACATTATTATCTTCATATATATAGCTATCAATTCCATATACATAATTACATAGTGTCGTGTTCCAATTCTATTTCTTTCGAAAAAGGATTCCAATGATTAGATGGTTTTTTTTTTCAATTTTAACATTCATTTTGGGAGTACACAATTCGAAGTTCAAAATTTCAAGAAATTTATTTTCTTCCAATAAAAAGAGTTAGAATTAAGTTAAGGAATGATAAATATGAAAATAAGAGTCTCCTATTGATTGCAGCTTTCTCCAGACCTCCGGGAAAAGCATGAAAAAAAGGCTCGAATGGTACGATCCCTCCGTCACCCTAGAATGAAGGGGCGATCTCGTAGTTCTTGGTATGTGAAGATACGTTGTTAGGTGCTCTGTTTTATTTTCACTTACTCAAAATCTCACTTATCAGATTCCATGGTGGAAGACACAATGGAATTTGAAGAATTCGCCATGATATATCTGATCCACGCATAATATCATGAAAAATGGATACAAATTTTTGGCTGCTACTTAGTATCGGCTGATAAATACCGTCAAAGCCCAATACTGCAGAGGAAATTAAGTGAATTACTCCAGACACGAAGTATGGAAAGGTGTCTAGAACTTCTCCCCCGGGACCTACCCCCAACCTCATTCGGATCGTAGGAACCAGCTCACTTATTACACCAATTGCGGGTTCGAGACTTGGTAGCTTCATATGACTCATGTGTTTATCTCTTCTGCTACCGCATGAAAGGGTGAGAGGTTTCAGCGATACAGGCCGTCAGTAGCTGACTCCTATAAAGTTGCAAAGACGCTTGATCTTGATTCTCTCGCTAGATCCTTCCTGGGCCCTACGAGTAGTTTCTTTATTTTTCACCAAACAAAAAAAGGGTTACCAAATACAAGGAGTTTTGTTTTTTTTTTTTGGTAAAATACAAGGAGTTTGTTTGTTTAAATGAAGGAAACCAATTTCATTATCAATGTTTTTAGGACGCTGATGCTATCTGGCCTGTTTACAGCTTATTAAATGATCCAATCCATAGATGCTCAAATTTCAGTTGTATATCTATGACAAATAAAAATGGTACATTAGGCAGTTACTTCACTTCTTTTTGCTTTTTTGTTGAATGGTCATTTCCAACTTCATGGATTTTTGACCTTTAACAATTATCAATCATGGTACAACTACCTGTGTTTTCTGTAAAACCAAAAATAAAAAATAAAATAAAAAATACATCAAATCTGGTAGCTCAGATTTTGAAACCTAGGTTTGAGAATTCCTTTAAACCATCGAACTGAAGCTTTTGGAATCCTTGTAAGGTTATTCTTATAGTCCACATAGTAGAGTCCAAACCGAACAGTGTAGCCTAAGTTCCATTCCCAGTTATCCAGCAATGACCACACGAAATAACCACGAACATCACACTCGTCTTCCCTGTAATATTCATTTTACTAATCTCAGTTAAAAACTATAATTTAGTTTTAATGGTAATATTATAAATTAATCTGAAGAAATGAATTTTATTTGGATGAATTCCTTAATGCTTATCAATTTCCCAAAGATAAAAACATGTCCAAAACATAAAGTGTCAGAGATTGTTTTCTATCTTTGACCATTTCTTAAATGTTGAAATAGAAATAGAAATACCTAATAGCAGCAGATAGGTTTGAGAGATAGTCTCTGTGGAATCTTATCCTCTTTTCATCTTTTAAAGCCTTTTTTACTGATGTGAAAGGTCTATTTGGATCATCCATACCTATTTCATGAACATAAAAACAATGTTACTTTTCATTTCAGTATTGGGATTAAATTTTTGAAAGTGAAAAGAAAATCGCTCACCATTTTCCGTTATGATCACAGGAGGGTTGCCATACTTTTCGTTTACATATCTTGCCAATTTTCTGATTCCCCATGGGACTATGTGTAGCCACCGAGACGCTGCCTGGAAGATGAACAACTCCATGGCTCATTATTAATCTCAAGCATATAACATGACTAAATTTCTTAGTTTTTAGTGACTAGCTTGGACATACTCTTTCACCAATAGCAACTCTGTGCCGGTATGCTACAATGTGGAAGATAATGGAAAATTTCATCAGCTTCTGAAACTTATGCTAGGTAGGGGTACAAGTTTTGTGAAACGTTGAAAGCTTACGTGTTGTAATAACAGCTGCATCAGATGAAGCATCATGCAGTATCAAATTTCGGATCCTGGTTCTGTCATTCCGAGCATATAAAGTGGTATAATGATTTATGCCAACAACGTCTAAAGAACCTGATAGGAATTTTGAGATTGCAGGTGAAATCTTTGGTAACCTGTCACCCACAAGCTTCTTCATTGAAGGAGGATATACACCAAAGATAAGTGGATCGAGGAACCTAATCCATTTTTTTCACGTGTTAGATGTGTCTACAAACGAAAATTGGAACTGTTTTAAATGTCATGAATCTAAAACAACATTCACAAGAAATTACCATCCTAGGCCAAAATCAATTGCTCTTTGTGCTGCTTCAATGTCCTCATCTTTATCTGATATAGGTTCATACCACTTTGCATCTAGTGCTATTCCTACTTGACCTCCTTGCTTCTCCTGGGTCATCAAGCAGATAATTAAAGTGAAATCAGAGAGACAACTTTATTTTTTAAGTATGAAACTAAATGTGCAAAGAGGTACTTTTCTTGCAAATCAGATTACCTTGAAATGTTTCTTATAGTTATGATAAGCAGCAGCATGAGAGAGGAGGATGTTATGAGCAACTATGTACGGTTCAGCGGATGAATTTCCTTTCTTACAGAACAAATGACCAAGAATAGAACATCTTCCAGGTGCCTGTATGCCTACGTTATAACCTTGAAGTGAAAAGCCATGAGGTTCATTGAAAGTGATCCAGTGCTTTACTCTATCTCCAAAAGCTTTGAAGCAGGTAATTGCATAATGCTCAAAGTCTTTTCTGTTCATGCAATTGAGAGGCTAATGCAAATCTTAATCAGTCTTATCCCAAAAAATGTCCTTTTCTCTTTTTTTATGATTTTTTTCTACTTTTATTATTATTACTTACACTATCTGTCTGCTCAACCATCCTTCATATCTATCTTCAAGCATCTGTGGGAGATCCCAATGATACAGTGTTACAAAAGGTCTGATACCTGATCAAAAAAGAAGAGCTCAACCTTCAATATCATCATACTTTATGGAAAAAAGTGAATTCTAAGGAGGTTTTATTGGGTAACCTTTTTCAAGTAAAGCATCTATAAGGCTGTTGTAGTAGCTTATTCCTTCTGCATTAGGTTTTCCTGTTCCATCTGTTAAAAATTTCTTTAAAACGTTATTGATATGGCAGGGCATTAATAAGTACGATTAAAGAGATTCTCAATCCAAATGATCTTACTTGGAAAAATTCTTGGCCATGATATTGAAAATCTATAAGCATCCATTCCCAGATCTTTCATCATGTCTATGTCAATCTGAAAAAAGAAAAAGAAAAATTATGTTGTCTTAGTAGGTGAAGATATAAATCTAAGTTGAATATTTACTTAATCTACCAAATGGTGTCTTTGAATATTATTTAACATTTTCCATATCATTCTGGTCGGTGATGCATAATCTTATCCTCATCCCAATAATATTATATATTCTTGTCCATATGTGATGCCCACTAATACTAAAGAATTGATAGATTCTCTTATCCATAAAAATATTTTTCTATAGGCATAAAGGTTTTGCCATGTTAATGATAGACTGCCCTTCCGTACACTTAAATAGACAATTTCTATTTTTTAATAAAATTCAACTTTATTTAAATTGATAGACAACAGACTTTTTTTCTTTTTTCTTTTTTTGTTGAATTGAAAAACAAAAATCTTGATCAAGAAGAAAAGAACAGAAAAGTTAGAAGTAAAATACTTATCCTTGTGTTATAAAAAATTTAAAACTCTAAGACTGAGAGTTATCTCTGCGGTTCACCTTAAATCTGTGATATTGATCCACGGCAGTGTCGGCATTGCTGAAATCCAAAATCTTCCCTGTCATATATACAATACAAATTGAAGAAAACTATCATTCCCATCTACACCTAATGCTTTATTATGTAAATAAAGTTCCAAATTTATAAAAAGTTAGCCATTCGAATTCGAATTCCATATATACCTGGTTGTTTTGTGAAAGTATCCCATATGCTGTCTCCTTTATTTCCTTCATTTACAGCTCCTTCAAACTTACCACATACAAGACTCCAAATTGTCGAACTGTTTGTATACACATAAACAGAGAAAATTGAGGGGAAAAAAAAAACGCATACCTGATAAGCTGAAGAAGCAGTTCCAAAAACAAACCCCTTTGGGAAATCATTTCTGCTAAGAGATTCACCGCTAAAGAAGAAATGGGTTATCAAGAACACAAGGAGGGTGATTGTCATTTCTGAACTCTCAGCAGCATGCAAAACTGTGAGTTTTTTCAGCTTGGTTGATTTTGTTGAATAGAAAAAAGAGAAAAATAATATATAGTTTTTGGGGATTCTTTAAGAGAAAAGAAGTTATCTTAGTTGTAAAGTTGAAGAATAAGGTTGAAGAAGAAATGGGTTATCTCACTCTTGAACTTGAAGGTGTTGTTGGATATAGGCCAGAGGGTGACTTGAGGAGGTTGGTAATAATGCCCTTTATGTACACGTTATGGAAGATTTTTTTAATTAAATAGCTTAATTGTTTTCAGAAACTCAGCAAGAGAATGAGGGGAAAATAGGATTGAAATTTGAAAGAAAAGAGATTACACATTTGATAAGCAAAAGGAACTTCTTTTACTATAAAAAATCCTAGTTTTTGAAACTTAAAAAAAAAAAGGAAAATGCAGTGTCTTTTTCAACTGTAGGTTCTAGTTGGTAGGAAGTGGACTAATAATTTTTTTTCCCTTCACTTAAGCTAACATATAGAATCTCTTATAATTATAAACCCAAATAAATATATAAATAAATAAAGAAAATTGTTTAAATGGTTTGTCATTTTGATCAAGATCATAGCACGTATCTGCATTTTGGATTGGTTGACTTTTAAGGCTTTGAACTCCCAAGCCCAACCAAATATGAAGACTGGACAAAACACACAAGGCACGGAGGTTTAGTTGGCATTCATATCTTGTTAAGATGGCTTGTATACATGAATTGCGTGGACAACTTGGGTTAGTGATTATAATTTTCATACTTTTTCCATGAGTGAGAAAAGCTTCGAAATTGTTCAATTTGATATTGTAATCGGATTTGTCTGGTAACGAAATGATTGTAACATGAAAGAATGGTTCTTCTAACATTAGAAAGAAAAAAGGAAAAATGAATACAAATACTTTATTATGGCTATGACTTAAAAAATCTACAAAATCTACTACTTACAAAAGTTTACAAAAATTCTTTAAAATTCAAATTGAATACGCCCTATCAGAATCTTACATATATATGAACCAAGCTCAAAAACTCATTTAAGGAACACTTATTTTTGATTGATGATAATAATTGTAACATATTATATTAGCTCAATTGATTGCTTATATATCATAAGGGTTTAGCTCTTCTGCACGTTTGATGCAATTAATTTGAACATTTAACAAAAAGGGTGTTACCATTTGAATATGCCTTTATTATTATACGTGATTACAGATAATTGTGACGAAGCAAATTGTTTTTTCTTTATTCTTTAGATTGATAGTTAATTTTAGAAAATCTTAGATTCTTAAGAACAGTTTAGATATTTTCATGGGCCAATTCTCTAGGTTCCCAAACCGCCTTTACAGTCCAATTCTTGACGCAGAATTCAGAAAGTTGGATCCGCAATGAAGCTTCTCTGTCCATCTGTTTGTGGGCTGAAAATGTAATCTTATTGGGGGGACAAAAATACCCTCACTTTTCCCTTCGAGGCCGAAGCGGTGACATGGCCGCCGTAAGGGATGGGAAGGGGGTAATTATGTCATTCAGACAAATTCCCCAATTCGATAAAGAGGGTGGTGGGGGGGCTACTTCTGTAAGTTTACTTGATTTTCTCGCATTTCTCTCTCGCAAACCCAGAGACAGGGTTTAAGCTTAAACCCTAGCAGTGTAATGGCTCTGAGGGCAGCGGTGGCGGCGCCTCGCGGCTTGAGTCGGCTCTTCTCGACGATTTCAAGCGCTAATTTCATTCCCCAGACGCCTCCTGCGGCTCAGGCTCGAGACAAGCCTGAACCCAGTACCAATCTCTTCGTCTCAGGCAATTTCCCTCGTTTTTCTCTTTCTTTCCTTTTATACCCTTTATTTCGTTTCCTATTTTCCTTTTCTTTTCTAAACTGGGTGATGGTGATCTTTGTTTTCTGCTTGGAATTGATTGCGCTTGGGCTTTTCTGAGTATTTTTGGTAGCTCAGAAATGTGGAAAATCGATAATAATAATTATAATAAAGGATAAAAATTTATGGTTGATAGTAATTCTGTCATAGATTGTGCACCACAGGAAGCGAAAGTCGAGGTTTTGATGATGATTATAGTTCTTTATGTGATGTTTTTCTTTGTTTTTCCTTAATTTGAATTGCATAATCCTTGAGACTGTTTTTCTGTTTTGCTTTTCAACTTGGTTGTTTCTTTCAGCCGGATTAGAATTAAGAGACTCTACATCTCTAATTGGAGGCGCATATTTCGGTTTTAGATATTTCTATTTTCTCAATAGCCTATTAGCCGTAATACTACCTTTTCAGATTTCTCTATTTCTTTCGGTAATTTCAGACCATCATTTGGAAATGGAACAGAAAACCCAATATTTGAAAATTTTGGAATATGGGAACTTCCAGAATTGATGTTGCCAATATTTTATATATACTGACTATTACGATAACCATCCAACTAAGTTCAAGCTACTTATTTGAATATTTTGTATTCCTTTGGTCATCGTCGACTGACAGACTTGTTGGGTAGTAGCTTGAACTTAGTTGAATGGTTAGATGAAATTATACAATACGATCATAAGGGAGTCAGGCTACAGCTGTATTAATATGATTCCAAAAGATTTACTGTTGCAAAAATTGATGAATTGACAAAAGATATATTTAATCTCATCGTCTGGTAAGATAGCTATGCTCAAAACTGCAGGTGGTTGGCATTGGCTTTCGCTTAAGACTTCTTGCATGAACTCTTGTATTTAGATAGGCTCTTCTCAAAATACTTGAGAATGATCTCCACAATTACAAGTGCAGTAGTTTTTTCATGTTATATATGCCTAGGCTCCTTTAGAATGTCGTGAGAGTAAAAGAATTGAAATAATTTTTCTTTGCAAAACTTACATTAGTGCTTTCCTATGGTTGGCACCATAAATTAGAAAATAGTTATAAGTCCTAATTTTTACCCCGAGTCTTTTTGTTTTGTGTTTGAGAGAGAGGAGGTCATTTAGTAGAATTTGTATATACCTTCATCTAGGATATTAACTTCCAGCCTTTATTCTATAACCATCTCCTTTTGTGTGTGTGTGTGTGTGTGTGTGTGTGTGTGTGTGTGTGTGTGTCTTTATTCTATAACCATCTCCTTTTGTATGTCTCTGTGTGTGTGTGTGTGTGTGTGTGTTATTAGAATTTGTATATACCTTCATCTAGGATATTAACTTCCAGCCTTTATTCTATAACCATCTCCTTTTGTATGTCTCTCTGTCTGTCTCTGTCTCTGTCTGTGTCTGTGTGTGTGTGTGTGTGTGTGTGTGTGATACAGCAGTTTTCAGTGCAATTGTTTGGCTTCTGGCATGCATGCAAATAAGAGTTAGATGTTGATTTAAACATGATACAATTCAGATTTTACTTTATTTTATCCTTGCTTTTGAATCTCTCAATTGTTGCAAGAATATTTCAGATTGCTTTTTTTTTTTTTAATCTTCTTAAGCATTAGAAATGATCTATATTTATGATTGTTAGAGCAGTAGTAAAAATAACCCAAATAATTTCTATCACTCATTGTTCATTTTTAGTTGTTGGACTCCATTAGTGAATTTATTATTTTTTACTCTGATTTTATGTTTAAATTTTAAAATTATATTTGGTTTTTATTTTTGTGTGGGGGGAGTTTGTCATATTTCCATATCTTTTCTGCTGGTTTGAGAATTTGCAATAATAGAAATAAATTTTATTGTCTTGAGGTTAGGAAAAATTACAACTATTCTTAAATTGAGGCCCTTCTTTTATTCTTTCCATTTGTTACTCTGCTTCCATATATGTGAATAACAAGTTTTCATGCAATGTCAATTAGACTTTCTTTTAATTTGGAAACATATGCACAATGATATTTAATAATCTACTTTAAGCAGAGTAGCTGTTTCTGATGACAGGGTTGCCTTTTCATATTCTGATATATATATTTGATCAAATATAAGCATCTTTTTTATTTATTTATTTATTATTTTATTTTTTCCAGGGCTTAGTAAACGTACTACTACAGAAAAACTAAATGAGGCCTTTTCTCAGTTTGGTGAAGTAGTTCATGGTATGATTTGTTCTGCAAAACTATATTTTGTTTAATCTTTTTTGAATTACTAACCAGTGACCTTATGATTTTTCCAGCAAAAGTGGTGACTGATCATGTGTCAGGATACTCTAAGGGATATGGTTTTGTAAACTATGCTACACTAGAAGATGCTGCAAAAGGCATAGAGGGAATGGATGGCAAGGTCAGTTTTTATTTTTTATTTTTATTTTTATATTTAAGATATGGCATGGTCATTTGACAGTTCTCCTTTTATCTGTCTCAGCACTTCATGCTAAATCTCTCTCTCACTTGAGCTATGTAGTGAGAGTGAGATTTGATTTTCTTGCGTCTGGAACATCTATTAAGAGCTTCTTTAATGTTGAACCCATGGGTGGTCATTAGAACCTTTTTCCTTGTTTCAGATGGCAATAAGAAATGTCTGGGATTATTGGCAAGAAGTTTCAACTAATTGTCTTCATTATTTCTTGTTTTATACATGTTCATGCTATGCACAGTTTATTCTAAAGTAATTTAACATTCTTATAAGTTATCATTGATGATTTTGGTCAAACCTCAAGTGCATCCCAGCAGCTCCTGTCCAAAAGAATGTATTAAAATAAGAAGTGCATGGTCTGCTCATGAAGATCTTTATCCATCAACTGGGGAACAATCTGTAGAACTTCTCAATTAGACTTGTTCAAGCCGTATATGCTTCCAAAAGTTTACCTCTTTTCAATCTCCACTTTTGAAATCCAAGTGACTTTTCTTTTCTAATAGCCTACTTGTTTCTATAGTAACAATCTAGATGTCTAAATTCACAGAATTTAAATTAGTATATATGGATTTTGCATCTTAGGACGTTTAGTTTGTTAAATGGGTGAAATATCATTAGCTTCCTTTGCTCTGGTTTAAGCTAAATTATATATATATTAAAAGAAATCCTTCATAAGTTATATAGATCATTAGTATCTATTCATGTTTTGTTCTCTATCTTAACCATTTAACTCCTTGTCCATTGATGGTCTTCCGCTAATGTGTTTCTTGTGCTCCACAGTTTCTGGATGGTTGGGTTATATTTGCAGAATATGCTAGACCCAGACCACCACCTGGTCAGTTCCAGAACAATATGACTTCCTCATATGGCCGTCATTGACTAAAATTCAAAGGGAACGTGTAATGAGATCGGCCTTAATATAAGTTTTAAACTGCATTAAATTGGGAAATATGTGTACTCAATTTGTCTGAGACATTTTGTGTCACATTGTTTACTGTTTATGAAAATAATTAATTGATAGATTGGATTGTTCTGCTATTCTATTATATGTTTTGGTGTTGCGTATGTGTCTGTTTCTTTATCATTGTAAAATATTATTGTTGTTGTGTTCACCAAAAAAAAATAAAAACATTTTTGGTGTTAAAGTACCTTGTTGCACTGCAGCAATTCTGTATGAGGTGAGGGTCTTTTGGAAATCCATAATTGTTAGATGCGTGGGTAAGAAACACTATCATCTCCCCTTCTAAGTATAAATTTTTCCAATGCTCTAGCTTTTAGTGATATCCGATTTCAAAGATGAATTGACATTAATATTCTATATTATTTAGACAATAAAAGACCTGGTGCTTGTGCCATGGAACCATTCTTTAGGCTTCAGTGGTGGTAGAATGGTGGTTTTTTTTTTTTTTTTTCTAGTAAACTTGTATTTGATTGTGGTTTATTGTTATTTTATTATAAATTTTATAGTTTGAAATATTTTACATATATACATTTTTTCTTAATTGCAGCACAAAATAATTCTCTGCACAAATATGAAATATTAACTATTCTTTGATCAATTTTCAAGATTTTTTTGAGCAAAACAAATATTTGTATTTATATATATGAAAATGCAATTTTCAAGTGCAAGTAGTGAAGGCACCTGGGTGTACTTCAGGGTAAGAGCCAAACGAACTATCACATGCAAGTATGGGAGTTATGGTTTGATTATTGGTAAATTCATATGGATTTAGATGTTCTCTTCTACTGCTACTATATGAAAGAAAATTAGCTTCCAGCGATATGAATTCTTATTGCGGATTATTACTGAATTAAAAATATACATGAGTCGCTCTACTCATTAAACTTTTTAGGTCTATATATATTTTTTTTATTCACAGAGGCATTATAAGTTTAAAAATAGATGTTTATGTGAAATAAATATAATTATAATGAATTTATCTTTTATTACCATCTTATTCATAATTATTATTAACATATATGTACTATTTTATAGCATATTTTATATTTTGTCTTCACATATTTAAAAATATTTAATTAAATTTTATATTTTTTAAAAAGACTGTTATTATAATAAAGAAAAAAATTATATACAAAACTATTCTTTTTTTTTTTTTTCTCTATCAAATTGAAAAGCATTCTATTTTTTTTTTCTTTTTTCTTACTTACCAAACCTTTAAAAAAAAAAAAAAATTAGAAGAAGAAGAAGATCATCGCAAAGGGAAGCTTTACCAACATTTTTTTATAGTAGGTGAAGCTGGATATTTCATTGTAAAGATGTCTATATATATATATAATATATATGTTTATTTTCTCTTTCTCCTAAATAGATTTTTCTCTGTGAGTGTTTTTTTTAATGTGAGCTTTGAATATTGTTACACTTTTGCAGAGATAATTTCATGAAAATCAATTAAAAAAACAAAAGTATATTCATTACTGGGATGAAAATATATTTTTAATGTGCATTTGCCCTCTTGAATACTTGAAATTCTCTTATTCTTTTATCAATCTTCTCCCGTTCGCAATCTAAAATCGGCATTTGTGAACAAATTTGATATCTTCAAATGTTTCAATTTCAACTTAAAATATACTTTTAATCTGTTAAAATTAATAAAAAATTGCTAATAGCATAAGTATATGTGAAATATTTCAAATTACATAATTTATAGTGAAATAGAAGTAAACTTTAAAATGTATAGATGATATTTTTACTCTAAAATATTTTACTTTGTTAGATATTTTATAGTTAGTAATAATGATTTCAAGTTTGAATTCTACATATATATATTTAATATAGTTATTGTTTTGAAATTATGTTTTTAATATAAAATAGAAACGTGTTAGATGTGAACTGCTGAAATTGTCACTTTAATTAATGAGTTTATATTAAAATTTAGTTGATCAAATAAGAACCTTAACAGTTAAAAAGCGATTTAATGACCAATAATTAAAAAATAAAAATTGATTCTAAAATGATCCAATGACCAATAAAAAATAATTAACTCTAAAAATATTAAATCTACCTGGAAATCTATCTTGTACGAAACATTTAAAAAATACAATCAAATTATGAAAATATGCAACAAAAAAATCAATAAATAGTATGGGTACAATAATGTGATGGGGTCTGTGATGGATGCAGGGACTAATTGATTTGGAATTCACCAAAAAAAAAGAAACCAATATATTTGGAATTTGTAAGTATGGGTAGGGTCCCCGAATCAATGCAAGAAATTTGCAAGCATATATAATTATGTTATCATTCAGTCAATGTTAATCCACAGATTCATGAACTAAACTAACTACTGTAGTACGTACGTATGTTGGAGTGAATATGTTGATTCCTCCGCTTTAGAAACTTTGGATGCCGTACTTCTCCCTTCTCATGACTTTTACTGCATACAACTTAATATTAACTTGCAATGCGATCCGATTTAAAAATCGTCTGAAATGGTATAGAACTTAAAAAAAAAAAAATCAAATCTTCTTTCTTTTTAATGATTTATTTTCAACTTGTGAGTGTGTTAAGAGAATAACTGGACTTAAAAGATAAGATAAGATGAGAGATGAATTTAGGCATGAACAATGAAGATTAATAAAGATTGAAGATACAGATTTCATTGTCTGACTGATAGATTATACAAACAGTACGGGTGGTATTAAGAGCAGCAATGAATACCGAGCACATAATTCATTGACATGGACCAATCGCCATAGAGGACCGCCTTCCCGTCGAAGCAACTCCATGAGAATTTATAACTGGGAAAGTAACTAAACATTGGATATTTTTAATCAAGCTGCATTTGTCAACCTATTTGGACAAACAAATCGTTGTTGTTATAGTTGGAAATTTTAATTAGATTTTGGAGGAAGCACTTAAATTTACGAGAAGATAAAACTCAATGTGTGCTCGTTTCTCCGAATACCCAAAAAGCTAATATAAAGTGTTTTCACTGGATTCTACCAAAAAAACAAATAGCGTTATTCACAGGACACGACATCGTTGTCTTGTCAAATTTTTAGTGGGTTATACTCAATAAGCTTCTTTGAACTGTTGCTTTCTTCCGAAGCTGAATGAGTAGCTCAGAGAATTTTCTAGCAGCTGCAAAGAAATTAAATGAAATTTTTTGGAGAGAAATTAAATGCATTGAATCAGGTCAATATACATCAATCTGTGGAGGACGTTTGGGTGGGAGCTGAGATTGTACCTTAATAATATGATGCAAATTCTTATTCTACAAAAAATAAAAGAAAAAAAGAAGAAAAACTTGTGGTGTAAATAAATTTATATTCCTCAGAAATTAGATATTCCAAATATTCATATAATTTCTTTTTATGTGGTTCAATTTTAAGCTATTTATGCCAATTGGAGACCATAGATATAAAATTGAAAGCATTTCACTCTTAGGTGTCTATGCATTTCTTGAATTCAATGAGGCATATACACCAATTAAAACTTTGAAACAAAAAGGAGTAAAATATATGCCAAGATTTCAATATGATTAAGGGTTTTTTTTGTTGGTAATAATATGATTAAAGGTTTAATAAAGAAGGTAATAAGAATTTTTATAGACAGTTCCACTGTCCAAAGGTAATAGTGATAGTGATATTGAATATGAGATTAATTGGGGTGGTGGATGACGATTCATGCAATATTATGCCTTGTTTAAATCATGTGGATTTTATACGTATACTAAATAAAGGAAAAAAGTCTCATTTTGTAACTTTTGCCGGGAAAAAATGGCTGTCCGGCTATTTTTTTATTAATAGCGTTGGTATGCACTGTAGAAAAAAAGTTCAGTTACAAGAATGTATATGCTTTTTTATTATATGTATGATCTATATAATAAATCACACTAATTTGTAAATGAAAAATCATATATGACTGTTACACTGAATTAAAGAAACTCTCTTATCATCTGGCAGTCAATGTCAAAAAGATTGGCTAATAAAAAAGATTATGACCTTTTAAGAAAGTAATTGTGATATTACCAAAAAGAAAAAAAAAAAAGTAATTGTGAAATAAATGGATGGCCAATACTATATGGTTTTAAAATGGAACCTACCTCCACTGACATAATCAAGAGGTTTGATTCTTACCAAAATAAAAAGAGGTTTTAGGGCCAATGAAAATCATATGGGGAAAAAAATACATTTATTTGTTCGTGTGTTTTTTAAGTCTCAATTTATTTTTTTATTAAATAAAATCTTAATTTATTTAATTAATTCAACTAAAATCCATTTTACTGACCCACTCACCTCACTATTCATCAGTCACATCCTAGGAAAAATAATAAAGAAAACAATATGAAAAAACAAAGTAAAAGAACTACGTTCACCAAAAAATAAGGTAAAAGAACTACCTACTATTTTTTTCTTGGTTTTTTTGCTGAATAAAGAACTACCTACTCATGAAATCAGATTATATTTATATAAATATATATCTAGGAGAAATCAGATTATATACATACTATATATAGTGTAACACTTGCAAATAATTAAGTTTATATATTAAAAATATAAAGCTAGTAAGTGGCATCATGGTTGGCCGTTACCAAAAGAAAAGTAGGCCCCTTCTGCTAAACTTTTACAATATACACATGTAGTGTCAAATATGGCCGTATAATAGAACACACACAGACACAGTTTACCAAACAATTATAGAACACTTTTACCAAAAAAAAAAAAAAAACAATTATAGAACACACATGTACATTACACATATACATGCATCAAATTCAATGGCCATCCATCGTTACGTGCATACATACAGGCATACTGCATTTATATAACAATACAATCTTCAAAATGCTTGCAGTTTCACAGTGTGATCGACAAAAAGGTGTAGTGGATTTTATATTTATTTTATATTATTATAACTTTACATTGAGCACCTGTAATTAGGACCCAATACCCATTGTAACATTTTCTGATTAGCTTCACTGAATTGTTGTTTTCACCAATTTAAGTAATTGTAATTGTTAGGGGAAATTTTTTGAGTGGGCTAAGAGAATTTAAGATTTTTAAAACCAAAAAAGCTCTAACAGCCATACTTTGTGAGGCTCTGAGTAAATGTTGAGCTTAAATTGTCATTTCTAAATCACAGGCTTGACTTTTTTTTTAAGAATCATGAACCCAGTCAGACAGAGACTTAAGCGGAATCAAAAGAGGAGGTCACGTGACTAGGGAACAAAGTCTTTTTGTGAGCCATGCATTGTGACATAAATATGCATTCGTTTGTCTTTCTGAGTACCACATGTTGCCATATAGAGAAGTAGAATTTTAATCACATAAATTTTAGCAATCAAAGTAAATTATATAAAAAAAAGTGATAGATAAAACTTGATAAATTTTAACACGATACGAACACGAATGTTTTGTACATGTTCGGATTTGTCTAAAATAGGTTGGGTTGATAACGGATCAACCCGTTATAAACCTGTTATCTTAACGGGTAGACCCGCAAAAATCTAGTAGACCCATTAGTAGTTAACGGCAATTTAGTAATTTACTAATAAAAAAAACTTAATTTACTAATAAAGCTAGATGTAGTACAAGCTTTATGTACAAGAGATTGACTTTTTGAAAAGAAAAGTAATTTACATTTATATTTATATATATATTACTATTTTTTTAACATGAATATTTTTAATTTTATTACATATTCAATTTTAGATGATGCCATTAATTTAGAAGAACTCATAGAAGATGTCATTACATCACAAGCTAAATTAGAACAATGCTCTAACACATTTTCTATTGATGATTAGATGTATTGAAATTTAAGTGATATGCATTATTTAATTTTCTATATCAAATTGGATAATAAAATACAATTTAACTTCTTTTTTTAGGTGCTTTGCCTTTGATGTTGTACTCATTATGGTTGAAGATGTCATATGCATCGGGTTGTCTATGCAAGAAATGAAAATGTAGTTGAAATTGAATATGTTTATGTATTATTGTTATTTCAAACAATATTGTTTTACATTTTTATTATTCATTTGTAGAAGGATTTAAGTATTAAGTTTGTGTGGTTTGTTATTTTTTAACATGTATTAAGTATGTTGTTTTTTTTTTTTTTTTAATTTATAAAAAGATATAAATATTTGTGTTTATCTGTGGTTCATTATTTTTTAACATTGACTATAAATTATAAATCAAATATATTTTTATTTTTTTAAAAATAATTTTGAAAATAAATTAATAGGTTGAAATAACATATTATACGATAATTTTATAAACGAGTTTATATTTACATATTTTAACACGAAAGCTTAACAGATCGAATTTAAATGTAAATTTTTTGACACGAACACAAATATAACACGATACACCCGACACATTGCTACTTAGAGAAACTTTTGCCCAATTGGGATATGAACCGATCTCTCATCTTTTTTCTTCTTTTTTCTCTAACTAATGATTTTTATTCTTTCTAGCTGATGTTTCCTCTTTTTACCAAGAGACAATAACCATTCTTCTATAAACATTATCTTCTCCACACACATTTTCATTAACTTTTTCATCATTACACATTTTGGCTCGATAAAAAGATAAGGAAGAGAAGAATTATTTTTTCGGCCATAGCTAACTTAAGAATCAGAGGAAAAAATTGGTGACCCCACCGACACTTTTTTCACTGTCTATTTCATTTTGCAAATTCTGGCAAATCTGACTGATCGGAAATAAACCAGAAACTACCCACTGATTTTGAAAGAAACTGAACCAAAAACGAGCCATAACAGTAATCATCCACAATATCCAAATGAATTTCACTCAAATCATAGGCTTAACTCCACCTCTTTTTTTTCTTTTTTGTAATAATGGATTTAACTCCACTATATATATATATATATATATTTATATATATATAATATTTCTGTTATTTCTTTATGCATGTGGTTCATCCAAAGCTTACCTACTTGCTATATTTATATATTTCTTCCATTTATCATCACAGTTCATGCTCTTGCTTATCCATGTACATAGTAACAATTAAATAAGGCTCCATCACAACTTATTTTACAATTTATTTTGAAGAAACAATTACAATATCTATTGTCTCTTCTAATACTAAGTCTATATATGACCCTTAAAAAAATATAGAAAATGATTTTTTTTTGTTACATCTATGCAAGATGTTAAGAGATAAGGCTAATAGAAATTATAAATAAAACATTTTATGGAGCTACCCATTTTTAATGTTATTTATTTATCCAAGTTATTTTAGTGTTATTTATTATTGGAAGTGTAATTTAATGTGTTTGTTAAGAATAAATAATTGAAAGTGTTACGTGCTAAATTATATAATATTAATGTAATAATGATTATTATTAAAAAAGAGAAAATATATTTATTATCGTCAAATTTTCCTTTTTTTAATCAAATTTTTTTTCTTCCTGTTTTTAGAAAAATAAGAAAAAAGAGAGAAAAGCTAAAAATAAAAATAGTGACGTAATAGTATACTTCCTCAACTTGTGGAGCAGAAGTAGGGATCATGTGGGGATGGAGGACTGGAGGTGACACCGTGTCCCGCTATGAAACCGGCGGGCCCACTTCTCGATAGTGTAGTTTATATTCAAAAAAAAAAGGAGGGGCATCATCTGTAATTATCTAATAAAAACATGGGTAATCTTATCCCAAACCAGATCAAGAGAAGGCATGCGTTCCCTCCCTCCTATAGATACCCCACTGCACCTACCCAAACTTTAGGACGTCCACGCCCAACGACGGTGAAGAAGAATGACTGAGTACCAGCGAAAATGGCACCGACTGTAAATCTCTCTAATTCCAAGTCCACATTCTTATCTCTCCTCCGGCTATACAAACTACTCGTACGTACAACAGTCATGAAATTCTTTTTGGAGTTCGTTGCTTGCTGTGGGTTTCCCATTACTGACCGCTCGTCGATTCCATCGGCGACGGCTCCTCGCGCCGACGACGCGAAGTCGCTCGTCATTTCGTCTTCGCGTAAGCGTCATAGAAGGAAACGCGGGAGGCTCAGCCACTTTGGATCGGCGTCTGTGGCTGCGGCTGCGGGTGAGTGGAAGCCGTCGCTGGGTTCGATCTCCGAGGACAACGTGGTCGTAGCGAAGAGCGAGGAAGATCGGATGGCCGAAGCTGAGCGCGTCGTCAAGAGGAAGAGCGAATCCAAGAATGTTCGAGTTCATGTCCGTAGCTTCGATGACGATTACGGGTAATTTCATTAACTGTTTTGGTGTTTCAGTTTCCGTACTTCTGAAGCTGATTCAGATTTGCAAAATTATGAATATATATTTGCATGTTTTTTATAAATAAATTAATGATGGAAATGATTTGGATAAATTTTGGGTGAAATTCACAGGCGAGTTTCGGTTCCGGCAGTAATTCCAGCGTTCTCACCGACGCCGTTCATGTTTTGATGGTACTCAAATTAAAAGATTGTATGTCATCCATAGAATTGATAAAGAATTAAGTGGATTTTTATTTTTATTTTTGGTGAATAAGAATGAATTGGATTTAGGTGTATGAAAATAGTACATATACTAGATTTTTCTACAGGAGAGGTTATAAATTGTAAAAGTTATAACCAATCCCCTGTACCCAGATAGTGCATTGTAATGTGTAATATATATAATAGTATAGGTACAGTTGCCCTGTTCTGTTACCTGCTTTTCCTTCTTTGTCAAGAAAGAAAGAAAATGGTTGCAAAAATTTGGTAATTGGTTAAAAAAAAGTGAAAGCTTTATTTAATGTTGTAGTTGATGGGCTGCGATAATATGATATGATAACTGTGAATGATGTCTAATTGCACCAAACTAAAAGTCATCTACAATTATTGATTTCTTTCAAAATTGGAAAAAAAAAATATATATATATATATATATATATATAAATTTAAGAACAATGATTCTCGAGTTTCCTTTTTCTTTTATGTACTTTTGGGGAAATTTTTGCAGTATAATCTATTCAGGTTTAAAATAAGAATAATAAAAAACTTTGTACTCTTTTTTGATGAATAATAAAATGTTTTGAACTAATTTGTGAATAATACAAAAATAATAACTGTTTTTTTACTTTAAAAACATGTCAAAAAGATGGATTTAATAAAAAATCTAAAAATTAATAACAATCCTAATTATGATTTTTTTTTCCATTACTTTTCAATACCTTTTAAAAAAAGCTTTTATTTTTTTATCATCTTTTTTAAAAAGTAACGTTTTAATAGGTGTACAAATTTTTTGAATTAAGATATATAATTTTTGTTCAATTATAATATATAAAGTTTATTTAGTTTAAAGTTTTTAGGATAGTTGAATACTTTATAGAACCATTTTTAGTTTTGTGGGTTTTAGTTTTGTTAATTATGGCTCCATTAGTTTTTTTTTTCTTCTCTTTTAACTTGGTTGATATTCATAATATATCATGATTGTAAACTATTATTATTTTTTTATAATAATAATAATTTTTTCATATGTATATAAAAAATAATTTACTTTAATGAATACTAGATATATATCCTGTATTTTTCATTATATAATATTTTATACACGTACTTACCTTTATAAATTTGTTGCTTTGGCATTTCTTAACGAAATTTATACTATATTTTCTATTCTAACAAATGATTTATATATTTACGTATAATATATATTTTTAACGTTCTGTATTTTATTAACCATGATTAGTTGCAGTCATAGTTGAAAAAATCAAAATTTTTCGGCGAAATCTCAGCGAAATTTAGTTTTTCAAAGCCACAGATATTAATTCCTACAAAAAAAAAAAGGATAAAATTTTCATAATTTCTTTTGAAATTTCCATGATATTTCTGTCAAAATTTATATGGTAATTGCTTCGCAAACTGGTCAAAATTTCTATAATTTCTATGGAAATACGATATGTTCTTATAAATATTTGAATATTTTTTAAATTATAATTATTTATTGATGATATATTTTAAGTTAAAATATAATTAGATGAATTTGAATTTGAAAGCAAAATTGTAACAATTAAAAAAAATGTAAAACAATGATTCCAATTTTATAATAAAAAAATAGTTATAATTAAAAAAAAATTATTTTGGCATAAATTTTCAACAAATTAAAAAAATTATTTGATTAAAAGTTTAGTACTCACATCATTTAATCATATAAGATATAATTTATTCCGTAAATTATCTACAATTATGGATACATTCTCAAGCTTAACTATCAGGGGCTAGTGATTATAAACAAAAACAATCAACGTCATATCTATATCATGACTATCAACAAAAATAATCACATGAAATATTAGATCCATATGGTTGACATGTTAACAATTATATGCAAAATTATCAAGGAGATGTGCATTTTGATCAATATTTCTTTCAATACACAACTAGAAATGAAGATGAAAAAAAAAGTGAAAATTTTCAACCACCAAAAAATTCTACATGATATTGACTTATATTTAAGTAATCATGTGCTTGTATTATTATTATAATTAATGAATAATTCATTACTCAATTAATAATATTTTGTTCATATCAGCGAGTACTATAAATCACTTAATTATGATAAATATGAATCTCACTCAATATTTTTTCAATTTTATAGTTAAATTCATAAAATATCCAATAAATAAGCATATCCTGAAGTTTCATAATTTTTATTTTATATTTTTCTATAAATTTCTATCATTTCTTTCATATTTTTATCAATATCGATATTTTGTTGATATTTCTATTGATATTTTTGTATTTTGAACTTTCGATATTTCATTCAATACCGGTATTTTTATCATTGGTTGTAATATATATGAGCATTTCTGGTTAGCGGTCACTGTCAATAACAACTTACAATAGCTCCCACAAGAGTAATGATCTTTGTTATAGAAACATCAGATTTCTAAAATTTTTGAAGTGCCTTTAATCTTTGTACGTAATGTTTCGCTACCAATGAATTGGTTTTTTCAACTTTTTGAATGAATTACCTTTTTCTTTTCCTACTGGATTTCGGGGATGATGTCAATCTAGTAATACAAAATATTGAAACTCTTGCATTAAGTAATATAAATGTAGTAGCTTTGGAAAAGAAATTGACATGTGACAGTTTATGTAATGACACAAAATTCAATTCAATAACTGTGTAGGTAAAACGGAATTAAACCAACTAGATCCGATGCATGGTTTTATAGTTGGACTATTGATCCGACCTTTTTGATTAGCCTACTTGGCATAATTATTTTATTCGGGATTGTCTGACTTTCATAGTTAACACTCGGATTGTGATTTTGTAAGCCGATCATGACAGTCTAAACCTGTTTTTCTAAAGTTCGGATGTCCGAGGATTAGAGCATCCCTAAGCAATCGCACAAAGGATGGATTTTCAACATGACTGGCATGAAGCTCAATCACGGAGCCTTGTGGTTCAGCGCATTAGGGTTGAGGGCCTAGTTTTCTAGAGGGATTATGAAACCTAAAAGTCTTGAGACAATATAAATACCCCACTATTGTATTGAAGTAAGGACCCTGAAAATCCAACCCTAGAAAGACCACTTTTTTCTAGTCTCCATAGACACATATGACTTGAGTGTCAAAGTGTTTTAGGCTGGTACCACTAGTATCCTAAAATCTTCATATTCTTTCTATTTTACAAGTTTACAGTAGAAGACGGATGATCAATTTTGCACCACTACAATAACAACTTGTTTTAAGTTGATCTGTTTAATTTGAAATTGACATAGATAAATTAAATTAATACATAAAAAATTAAAATAATAATAAATAAATATATATTTTAATATATTATAATGTAACAAATAGTAATACTTTATTTATATGAATTAGACATGTCAATCTGTTTAACATGTTTTAGATAACAAGTAAAGACGGATAATACAAGTTACTATTTTTATCCGAACAATCACATCTACAAATTTGAAAGTTTTGAAAGTTCTGATTGGAATGTTAGTATGTCCTGTTTTTTTTTTTTTGGTTGAACCTATGCCTCAATGTTGTATAATGGATGACCTGTGATTTAGAATCTATGATATGAAAAAGATCATGAACAAAAAAGAACGGTATTTTTGTGGGAAAATATGGTGGATTAGAGAGGTTATTATACTTTATAGAAAAAAGAAAAAAATTATATACATAAGATTGATGTTTGATAATTTCAGTGGGCCAACAATGCACTCTCCACTGGGCCAAGAACCGGTTTACTTATTTTCTGAACTATATACAGAAGCAATGATGAACAATTTTTTTTTGGGTTTGAAGCAATAATGAACAATTGAGATAGACAAGAGTAGAAAATGTTATTTTCACATATGCCCATTGGTGGGAGCAAGTGAAGTTTATCGCCCTCCCTTTTTTATCGTGCTTGTTTAGAAACCCCTCTTGGTCTCCCCACCAGTGGAAGAAAATGGCAAAAAAAAGAGTTTCTGATCCACGATCCACTGTTCCCCCCGATCTGCCCCTACCACGTCTCGCTCCTTTTCCAGTCTGGCAGAAACCACGTTTTTTTTAACCTTTCTATTTCTCTTTTCTTTCTTACCCTATCTTGGCAAGCGCTTTTAGAAATTGAATTTCTTAGTTGGTTCCTGATTAGAATGAAAATAGTTTGGATGAAGATAAAACTAAAACAGAGAGAAAATGAAAAGAAGGCAAAAATGATAAATCTGAACGAGAGAATTCAATTTCTGATTAGATGGGCATTAGCATTTTAGATGATAAGGTGTTTTTGGAAAGGCATGATATAGGTAGAATTATAAATTTTAGAAAACGCGAGCATATGTCATTGACTGAATGACATTGAATTTGAAAATCTCATGGAATTGTTAAGGAGTGTTCATTTCTTGAGCTGTAGCCACCAAGAGAGGGCTAACAGGCTTACACATACTTGAGGCCCAAAAAGCACTCCTTGGCCCAAGGGAAATTGTTACAAACTCACAAGTCTCAGACTAAAAAGACACAAGCATTGCGAAGGGTTGTAAAAAAAAATTATTATGAAGAAATCGAGAGGTCATTTACAAGTAAAAGTCATTTCTTGAAGATGCTGTTGGAATGGTGGCTTTCATTAATAAGGTGAAGCTGGAATTGATCAATATTTGTCTGCCATTCGATTCTATATGCGATCAAACAAAAAGGCCTGTACTGCAACTTAAACCATAATAAATAACGAAACACCTTGCAAGCATTAGAATGAAAATTTGGAGACCCAAAACGAAAGGGCATAAGAAAATTAAGTCCTAATATGTATATTTCTCTATCATAGTTTTCAGACAGCAGGAGTACTTGTACAGTCACTCTCTCCGTCCTCCATCCCAGTCATGGTGTCATATAATGGCCGATTGAGTGTCTCCGGCAGATAGAACGCATGTATCCCAGCCACTAATCCACACGCGCCGAACACCAAAAAGGGGAAGCCGCCCCCCAAAACCACCACAAAAGGTGCCAAAATGGCCCCCATCTGCGCAGCCTGCGTGGCACACCCAAGGGCTGCGTTCCTCACAACCGTCGGGAACAACTCCACCGCATAGATGAACAGCAAATTGTAAGTCCCAGCCACCCCAAATATCCCCAAAATCCCGCACACCATTCTCACCGCTTTCCACATTCCACTGCTTCCCACCGCGCTCCCCAAGAAGCAGAACGTGGCGCTGAACCACAGCGTCCCAATCGCCAACGGCTTCCGTCCGAACCTGTCCAGCAGAATTGCCGTTATAGCAAACGCAGGCATTTCCGCCACGGCATTGAGCAGAACGTTGAGGTAAAGGTTGGTTTCCAAGTTCACGACGTTTAAGCTCAGGCCGTAGTACACGACCGAGCATAAGAAATTAATCGCCACGGCGAGGAAAAGCCGGATTCGAGTGAGCGGCGATTTTATGACGTCGATGACAGAGCCGGTTATTATCGCCTCTTTGCTCTCGCTGCCGGTTTTTGCTTCTTCGTCGAGGGCTAAAACAGCTTCGAGGGGGAGGTGTTTGCCGTTGGACTCGGCAACGGCACGCATGAGGCGCGTGGCTTCGTTTATTCGACCGCGGACGAGAAACCACCTGGGGGACTCGGAGATGAAAGGGAGAGTGGTGACGGTGAAGAGGAGGGAAGGAATGGAGGAAGCGACGTACAGAGCACGCCACGATGGGAAAGCGTAGGCTATTCCCGAAAGAATCGCAATCCCCGTCGAGAAGAAGTAGAACGTGGACATTCCTGCCCAGCCGCGCTTTGCTGGGCCGATGGGCTCGGTGGCCAGGACAAACGCACACAGGCCCACTCCGCCTGTGCTGAAGCCCGTGAGAAGGCGGAGTGCCACGTAGACCCAGTAGTTTGGGGAGAATGCTGTTAGGCAGCCGAAGATGGAGCACAAGATGCACACTGCTGTGAGGGACCCTTTTCTTCCCAAGCTTGAGTCTGACAGGTGGCCGAATGTTCCTGCACCTGAAAAATCAGATTTCACAAAATGTTTTTATTGAAAGTTGATTGATGACCATTGACCCCCCAGTTGAATATCTGATACTGTGGCAACGTTCATGCAGCATTGGGAATTTGAGATCGAGACATATACGTGCATAGTTAAGGAAGAAAAAGAGAAAAACATAAACAACAAATTGAACTCAATTTTAAGCTGTGTTAAGCTTTTGCTTTTTTATTTTTTCAAATTTATAGTTAATTGAGATGTCTAACAATTTCTAACTATAATTAACTAATACAAAGAAAAATTAAGTAAAAAACATAAAATATAAAACTAACATGTTAACAAATGACACCTAACGCGTTGGTTTTTTATTTTTGTTTTTTTGTACTTAATCCTCTTTTTTTCTAATATCATTTATTATATTAGTTAATTAGCCGTCTTAAATAACAATGCACTTAAATGAAAGAAAAAAATAAAATAAAAACAAAAGTAAACCAATGACACACAATTAAACAGAAAACCAACCAAATGATACCTAACTTATTAATAGCTGCCTTTGTAGTCGGGAACCTTACTATTGTCAGTATACATGCATAAATGCATAGCACCTAACCCTGCACCCATTCATTCAAAAAATCATAATCGTGCACCCAAATCCAAGCCAGGAAAGCTAGCTACCTACCAAGATACCATAACACTTTCCCTTTATACTATTACATTTTTTTTTTTAAATGAGATCACAAATACTAGCTAGGAATGAGAGTAACTAGCTATATATATATATATATATATATATATATATATATATACCAGATATCTGCCTTGATATAATTAAACATTTAGAGAATGTCTGGTACGATATATGAAGATAATTACCAGGGTAGATAGAATTCTGTATATTATTTAGCTATAAATGGATATTATAACCTTTTTTTTCCGATGAATTGGATAAGCTCTTCCTCGATGCTTAATTCATAATGATTGTCTTTGTTATTTATCCGCATATATCATATTTAATGTACAATTCAAGTAACATATTTCTTTCTTTCCAAAGAGAAGTTTCCCGAATAGTAGAATGATTACAATGACAAGTCGTGGACATGAAGAATCCAGAACTTGGGGAAATATCTAGCTAATAGCAAGCAAATAAGCAGAGCATATTCTTAATGAAATACCTAAATACCAATGTTCATTAGTTGAAAATCATGTATAATGTGGCTCCTCACTATTGCTTTACTCAAAGCATGCAGTATGTGGGTGCGATAGAAGAAGGAAAAGCTAGAACTAAAAGGGATCTTCTATAAAAAAAAAAAAATAGAACTAAAAGGGATCCAACAGATAGGGACAAAAAGTTGTGGGTTGCACTATTGCAACAGCAGATTGATAATGTTTTCTCGTTTGTTGTGAGAAAAATGAAAAAACCCCATTTCGTGGATACAATTATCCTAATTCCTATGTTTTAGCAGCTATAACGCAATGTTCTAGTAACTTCAAAAAGGTAATGCTATCAATAATTTTGCCATTTTAAATCAACAAGAAAATGACACTTGTAGATTGCATATATATTTTTTAATTTTTTTCCCTATACTACAGCTATTTTGACATTTCATTTTTAGTGCGTGAAAGCTATTATCATCATGGGGGGCCTCCAACGTTTCTATGACAGATCTAATTGTTTTCTTCCTAATATATGAATGTTCTAAACATATGTTATACTTGATTAATTTCACGTAAATATTTTGCAAGTAATTTTGTAGAAGTACTTTTAATTTGGACACTAAAACCAGCTATATAAATCAAAAGAATCATGGTCGTCCAAAAATAAGGAATTAACTTTGAATAAACCTAAAATGGGAGTTAACATGTGGAATTCATCAACGATATGGATATAAAGTGCATATTATTCTGAAATTCTCTACTATCAAAGTGGGTCCAAATCCTAAAAGAGGTTTTTGAAAATCTTACTAGTATCATTGTCCGAATAACAAATAAATAACTTACTAGATTGGCACAAATCTTTTTTTTTTTAATATGAAAGATTGGCACAAATACTACTATAAAAGAAATGGATTATTCCTCAGAAATTATAAATAGGGATGACAATTCAGAATTCATGATGAGCAGAACGACAAACTCAGAAAATGTTCATATTATAATTTATTCAAACGCAAAGTGACAAATTGAGAGAAAAAAAAAGTCCTATTCCATCATGCTTCTGTTCTTTTTCCTAAAGTATCCGCTTTTTCTCACTTTATTCACGCTATTACTTCACCTACTTTTCTCATTTTCAAACTTCATAAGCATGTTTGTTCTAACTCTTTTTTTTCTTGTTACTTCACCATTTCGTTATTGTTTATGTTTTTTTTATGTGTTTAAAATGTACAAATCATAAAAAAGTTAAAAATAAACGGATAATCATGTTAGTTACATCTTTATTTTCCTCCAAAAATAAAGAAAGTAAAAGTGACGTAATATGACAAATAACCAGGGGGTATTGTGGAATGTGGACCATCTTGAAGTAAATATGTTTGGACCACAGGACCGCAACGAATCTAAAAGAATATCCAAGTTGAAATCTTTGGTTCCTAGAAAACACATCGAAAACGAGGAAAGCCTCGGTGGCATGCAATGCAGATAAGAGAGACCACTTGATTTGATATACATCAACCAAATAAACTTTGAATTATTTATGTGAAGATAGAAATGAATAAATATATAAATAAAATTCCATCTTAAACTATCTAAATAATACTTATAAACTTCCACGCGCGACCTGTGCAAACAAAGTCACAATTGGACTATTAAACTGGAAAACGAGAGACAAATGCTTGTTTTAAATAATGTCGATATATATATATATATATATAATAGTCACTAGACGTCAGTGACGTATTTACAATAACTAGATCGATTTTGCATTTACTAAAATACTTGCTTAATTGTTGTGTTTGGCATATTACATGTGAGGTCCCCCACTAAAGACTAAAATCTGCGATCAGACTTGGTTGGTCCTGATACGGAACTTTCTAATTTTTCTGGTTTATCTTTTTTGTTCAATTTGTTTGTTTTTTTTTTTTTTTTTTTTTTTTTTTTTTTCGCTAAAATTCAATTTGTTTGTTTTGCTAGTGGCGAAATCCACTTTTATAATTAATATGTGGTTGATGAATAACAACGATAAAAATTAAATTCAAAGATAAAGAGAGAAAACGGAGAGATAGAGAGAGACTTGGACAACTCACCGATCATGCAGCCGCCAAAGAACACGGCTTGGACCAGCCCAACCTTATACTTCTCACCGCAAACTAAACCCCACTCGGCCACCGTCGAGATACCTGGGCCTCCGGTCCACTCCCACGAACCGGGTTCGAACCCGCAGATGGTCTTAGCCATTGCATCGCATCCGGACCCAATTCCACCCTCCAAGCACCTCCAGTCCGGTTCACGGTCCGCAAAGATCATGACCATGGTGTGGAACGCCTCCAGTGCCCAAGCCAAGCTGGTTAGCACGAAGTGCTTCAGTTGCCACGCTCCGAACTCGCCGCAGTACTTTTGGAGCATATCGTCGATACATAGCTTTTCCGGTTCGGGTTCTCGGGCGGATTTACTAATCGGAGAGAGGAGAGGTGACCGTAGGTCACCGGGATCCGATGATGGGTCGGTGGACATTTCTTTTTATTTGGGTATTTGAATATAACTCATCTCTTTGACCATTTCTCGCATGAAAGAGTGTGTGTATATATAGATATAGTGGTGTTTTTTTTACCAAAAAAAAAGAAAAAAATTTATAGTGGTGCTTTATATGAATAAACATATAGTTATAGATATTTGTTACAGTGCCTAACAGTTTACCTTCATAAGTTTACAATTTCTTTTTTCATGAATTTTTTATTTATATTTTACTTGGAATTTGATAGCATTTAGATTGAGTATTCAGTTAAAATAAAAAATTGTTATACAGAAGACAATAATTCACTATGCCAAAAACTCTAATAGGCGACGCAAAACTAGCGTCGCTAATTGTAAACGGCGACGTAAATTCATGTGTCGCGGAAAGGGGAGTCGCCGAAAGTACAAAAACATTCGCGACGTCCAAATTGCGTCGCCGTAAAATAAGGATTAAGGCGACGCATGGCGTCGCTGATAACCGTTATACATTCGCGACGCAAGTGTCGCAGTATCTTCATCAAATCGGCGACGCAAGTGTCTCCGTTTCTCATTGTTTACGCGCACTTTTGGCCTAAAATCGGAGACGCGTGCGTCGCCTTTTTTCATATAATCGGAGACGCTAGCGTTGCCTTTTTTCATATAATCGGAGACGCTAGCGTCGCCTTTTCTCCTATAATCGGAGACGCGTGCGTCGCCTATTTTCCTACAATCGGAGACGCACGCGTCGCCTTTTATCCTACAATCGGAGACGCTCGCGTCGCCTTTTTTCTTAACCATTTTTTGCAAAAATTATTGGCAACGCAATTTGTCACTAATTAGACAAATGTTTTAAAACCGCAGCAAATCCCTATTTAAGACGTCGCCGGATAATTCAAATTTATTTTTACTGACTAATTAAATGATTTTTTAAATCTTATTTGAATATTAGAAATTTAAATATATAAATATAAATAATTAAAGTTAAACAAATTTAAATGGAATTATGTATTATAAGCAATAGAATGATGGACGTAAATTTAGTAAAAATGAGAATCAGTAGGCAAGCTAGTCATATAACAAATTATATAAGAAAAAAGAAATATTTTCAAACAA
>QANX01001713.1:0-33638 GCA_003254975.1 Ochetophila trinervis
TATAAATTAATTGTAAAAATTTCTATGTAAACAAATTCAATTTTAAAAAGTATTAAAGTTCATTGAGATCTAACTTTAAAGTTTGATACATTGACCATTAAAAAAAAATTATATATAGTTCAAGAATGACCAATTAAAACTTGATAGATATTGTATGATATTTAATTACTAGAACCAATTAGAAAATATAAATTATTTTTAAAGTTTAAGTTCATATTAACTCCTTAATTGTGCATAATTTCTTTTGAAATATATGATTATTCAAATTAAAGTTGCACTATTTTGCAATTTTATTTTAGAATTTTAACTAATTATGACGACAGAGTTCCTCCATGTAAGGACATCCCAGTAGTAAAATTTATTGTTTTCTCTAATAATAATTAAAGTGTGAATCCTTTAACTTCAATATTAAAAAAAGAAGTAATGGAATTCTATTTATTAAATTTTGGTCTAAAAGTTTTAACATTATTTATAAAACACATTCAACGACAATATTGACATTAGTGTCAAAACCAAGGGGTTATATTGGAAACTTCTATAATTTAAACAAAATAGAGATAATATATATACTTAAAAAAAATGTGAAAAAAAGAAAATAGCAGTTTCACATTATTGACTGGTTCTGTAATGTTAATTTGGAAATCTTCAAAGGGAAAATAAACAGGCACGTGAATTTAACGTGCAATCGCAAACAAAGAAGAAAAAGAGCAATGATTGCTGGATCAATTCAACCTTGTACAAATTAATTATGTCGACCAAAATATAAAAATAAAAAACAATAATAAAAAAAATTAAAAACACTTATTTTGATATTTAGCTTGTGAAATTCACAAGAGTAATTGTAGCTAGGGAGATTTTTTTATTTTTTATTTTAGCTAAGAATAAAAACACATTTATTCTCATAGATTATTATATTTGTTACAATTTTAGTTGTTATAACAAAAAAGGAAAAAAGAAAAAATAGTCATCCATATTTTCACATATAAACATGATCATATACGGACACATGCAATAATTATTCAATTATAAAGTTAAGAAGCTAGATTGTGTAATTTATAAAAGTTTATATGGACAAAGCTATTGTTTCCACATATAATAATCATGGATTAATTCAGGTGCAAACAAATATGGTTATGTGTTTGAATTTCAAATAAAAAAGTATATAAAATTTACAAAATATACATTTTTTTGGACGATAAAATAAACATATAATAGCATAATTAATAAATTTGTCTCTTCTTTTTATTAAAAACTACTCCGAATATATCTTTAAGTTCAAGGAGGGTCTAAATATTTTTATAATTTTCTTATTTGGATACATACATACATACATACATATATATATATATATATATATATATATATATATATATTTCTCTCACTTTATAATAGGTAATATTGTATGAATATGACTGATATTTCAATTAAGGATTTAAAACGACAATGTTTAACAAATTGCTATTGTTACTGTAACATATCAGCTAACACCCACATAATATTATGTCCCATCAAATTAATTAATTAAGTAAAGTATTAAGGTACAAATTTTAGTTCAGCTAACACCCACATAATTAATTAATTAACTAATTATTTTAATTTTTTTTATTTAATTTGGTATAAATAATTGACACGACCTAATTATTCTATATTTTTTTATTATAATAAACTAATTTATATACGATCATGAATTAATTATGAATTCTGAAATTAAATCTAAAATCAACGTGATATGAAATTATCTCAGAAAATAATCAAGAACAATAAAAAAGCCAAATAAAGACAAATTCTACAAACGTTGCAAAATTTTAATATAATTTATATTTTTCATAAACAATTAACAGAAATTGGGATCGTAGTCATAAAAGTCTATTTGCTACTAAATATTAAAAACCCAATATGATTGATAATCCAATTTAGCAATAATTAAATCTCACATAAAAATAACGATACCAAATTATAATTATGAAAAATTAAAAATATAAACAATAAACACAAAATAACATAAACTGAATGATGAAATTATATTAAAATAAAAATAAATTTCACAATTGCATAACTAGTTTATAATTATTCATATCTAAGAAAAAAAGTTTTGAACATAAACTTGAGAGAAAAATATAATTATAATGTTAAAATTCATTTAAAAGTCATATCTCTCGTTTACAATAATGATAAAACATATTTATATTAAAACTTATGACTAAAACTGATAAAATCGCACAAAAATAAATAAATTCACCCTCACCCAAGCAGCTGGCCAGGCTCCTGGGCATGCACTTAACTGGATTGTCTTGTGCCAATGTCCAGTTAATTAAAGTTTTGCCATTGTTTTTTTATTTTTTTCTATTTAATTACGATTTTTCTACTGTTGTTTTTTCATTTTTTATATTTTTAAGTTCAAATCCACTTAAAATATTAAAAAATATAAATTAATCAATTTTAAATAAATAAAATATGTTAAAATTAAATATTAAAATATATAAAATATATATACATGATTTAATTATACTATTTATTTTTTATTTTGTTATCTACTTTTTCAATCTATTAATGGCGGATCACAAGGAAACTGTTGTAGTTATTACATCACATTAATTACTTTGTTTTGTTTTGCAAGTCAAGCTCCTATTAATGCCAAAATGGTAATTAATTAAATATTCACCATATGGTTCACAATTTGTTATAAAATATTTAAGAATTGTGCATCGGCAACCATAAAATATTTAACTTTTATATTCGTACAAAATCAATATTAATATTTAGAAAAGAGAGATGCATCATGTACATGTGTCCAATTATGAATGGAATATAAATCATCTAGCAGACAAACAACTAATAATTAATTTATCTGATGAATTAAGAGTCTCATAATATATTGAAAGTTGAAAATTTTTGGAGTCATTCTATCACATTGTTTATGTTTGCTTTGTATTATTGTTTTTGAAGCCATCTTAACTTTAAATATTCATATCTCCAAAATGAATAAATAAAATACAGTTACTTAGAGATTGACGCTAACGTTTTTCTGATATATAATTTAATATGTTTTTTACAAATTGATTTTGGAATAAATTAACTATTTTTCACTTTCAATTTTTTTAATTAATTTCGTATCTCCTTAGATTGAGTGCTTATTTGATACGCATGCATTTCCCAAGAATTGATTATGATGTTTATTTGTCGCATGCTTTGAGAGCTAAACATAATTAAGTAATTAGTAATTAATAATTAACTATATTACCGATATGATTATTCTATAATTGTGTGATTACCTTGGAAATTAGCTGATCAGCTAAATACTATAGTTGGGTAGGTCTCCTGCCCGATTTTGTAATTGGGGAAGGATGATCATACTCAATGCATCAATAAGACTCGAGATTTCTTTTTGGGTATGTTTGGAATTGGAAATGTATGTAGAAGAAGGAAATCTTATCAAATTAAGAACATTAACGTTTCTACATTTTTCATTCATATGGTGGAACTTAACTTTCAAAGTTGGGTAAAGATTTATTTAATTTGGTGTCAGCTTGATAACGTGGTGAATTTTAATTTTTTTTCTACCTTATATAATCTGCTTGCCACAAATGTTAGTGAGATATAATTATAATTTATTAGACATCTTAAACAATTATGTTGAATATTAAAAAAAATAAAAAATAAAAAGAAAAGTTGAAGTCATATTCAATTTGATATATATTTATATTATTTTTTTCTATATTTGCATCGCTTAACTTTGAATCCATAATCAAATAAGAAATGTAATTCAACATGTGAAAATGGACATAATTAAACTAGTAAAAGAGACTAAACTAAAGATTTATGATTTCAATACCATGCATGTTAATTAAAATATTACTTTTTAAAAGTTTAAATTTGTAGGAGATGAATTTTTATTTACTTTAATAAATTTAATTAATTTGGAATATCATATCCTCTAACCCACTTCTTCGCATGAGGATTAATAATTACAAGCAATAATGGTTTAATTTGGGGCATTCAATTTTGTAAGCGCCGTTTCAAACAAATACATAGATTGGCACTCTTCAAGAATAATATATATACCAAAATATAAAATAGACATGTGAACAAAATGTTTCCTCCAGAGAAATTATAAATTTGATACTTACCTATCAGACTTTAATTTCCATTTTTGTATTAAAAATACTGGACTTCTTCATTAATAAACTCCAATTTTACTTTTACTTGTACAAAAAAAAAAAAGAAAATAAAAAGAAAAAAAAAAGTGAAATAATATTGTTTCTTTGGGGGCTTGTATATAAACATTAAATTTTGTTCCTCATGAATGATTGGACGTGAACCGTTTGTATTAATATTGGATAAAACGCACGTGAGTAAGTCGATATGAATCTTTCTTTCTGTTATTGGAGGTCAAACAAACAAAGAGAGAGAAGTGGATAGAATTGGGAATGTTTCGTATATCGTATGCTGCCTGGCATGGTCAATTGGTCGAAGTCAAACTCGTGGGCTACAAAAGTCCTTTTGTTTCAAATTCATATGTACAAACATAATATAACTCATATATATGTATATATATATATATATAGATCATATACCCCCACTCAAATTGGATAAAGTTGGGTAGTCTTTGTTTTTACCAAAAATAAAAAGTTGGTAAACTTTTTCTTTATACAATTTACATAATAACAAATTAATTTCCTATATAATCAACAACTTTTCTTTTGATTTGTTTTTTGGATATATATATTTTTAATTTTTCTCTTATAAAACAAAACCAAATTTCTTTTGTTGAAAGCTAGCTCAATTTGCTAATGGCTGCCTTCATTTTCTATATTTCTGCAATAAAAGCATTCTTACTTTACATTAATTCATACGCATATAATCAACTAAACCTTGTGAATTTGTTACAAAGTTTAATTTTAATTTTTTTTTTCATAATTTCAAATTACTAATAGTTTAAGTCCATTTTAGCATTTTTGAACTTACAGTATTTTGTCATTTAGGCTCTTAATTTTTCAATTAAGCAATTTAAATTTAAATTTTTCAATTTGTTGCAATTTAA
This sequence comes from Ochetophila trinervis, assembly GCA_003254975.1. Classification (NCBI taxonomy): domain Eukaryota; kingdom Viridiplantae; phylum Streptophyta; class Magnoliopsida; order Rosales; family Rhamnaceae; genus Ochetophila; species Ochetophila trinervis. Next base: position 5,042 of record QANX01001713.1, read on the forward strand.
GCCTATTGACTTTTGACTAACATGGCTTAACAACCATCTCACGTTAATAATATTAAACTATATTAAATTTTGAAATATAAAATACTATAAAGTGTAAAATTTTAAATTAGTTCTAAAAATTTACATTTTAAATATCTTTTAGTTTGAATTTGACATGGTTTGATATCTGTCATGTAACGTGTACCAATTTTATTTTTTTAATAATAAATGATACTACTAAAATGTAAAATTTTAAAAATAGTTTTAATATTTTTGTATTTTAGTACTTTTAATTTGAAAATGGATACATATTATTATTAATCACGTGAGATGGCCATGCACCCTATAATCAAAAGTCAAATAACGCTTAAATTGTAATAAATTAAAAAATCAAAAGCTTAAATTACAGAGTTAAAACTTTAAAAGCTTAATTTACAGAATTTTAATTTTTAAAAATATTAAAATACAATTAACCCATTTACAACAAGAGGTCAAAAAAACAAACAAAGTTAATAACCAATATATTATAGCTTGAAAAATGCAAGTCTACAAACCATGCAAACATGGAATTTTTTACAGCAATAAGATAAGCTCAAGAATTGTCTATACTTTATTCAAAAAGAGAAAACGAAAGGAAGAAAAATTTAAGGTGAAAAATGTGGAAATGGGCCAAAATGGTCGTGGTACATTGAATATTGAAAGCTCAACATAGAACACAATACAAGAGAAAAGACATCCAGCCCCACTTGAGTCGGGTGGCTGTATTAATCAACTACATTTAGTGGTGGCAATAAGGGGGGAAAAGAAACAAAAAAAGAAAAAAGAAAGGTAACGTATTAGCCGTCAAATTGGATTATAAAAGTTATAAATTTTCTGTGATGAATTGTATTTTGATATTTTATTATCTGAAGAATTTTATGATTTAGATCATTAGTAACAATTTAAATATTTAATTTTTTAATTTATTGCATATTATTCTATTTTTCAATTTTGACAAAATAATTAAATAATAGTTCTGTCCAAAAATTTGCAAAGTGTGTGAGGAAAGAGATTATGATATTAATTAATAAGAAAAAAATAAAATTATTATTAATTTTTTTGATCAAAATTGAAAATTGACTTGATCTGCAATACATTTAAAAATTAAAAATTTAAATTGCTGTTTTTGAAAATTAAAAGTTTAAATCGCATAATCTTATAAATTAAGATACCAAAATGCAATTAATTCTAAAGAATTAATTTTATTTTTATTTTTTCCTTTTCAGTATATATAGTCATAAAGTTGAAGACCCCCATCAAAATTTTAACGAGTAAAACGTTGAAATACAAAGTAACGAAAAAAATATGTAAAATTATAAAAACAAATATATTTATATATATAAGACTTCGAACTGAATATTGTGCTAAAAATGAATTATATCATTATAATTGCATGTTTGGTAGAAGATAAAATAATTTGAGTGCTTGTCACGGTATATATATTGGTTGAATGTATATTTCAAATTATTTTTTAAAGTAATTAATGTTGATTACACTACACTTTAACAGTTTTTTTTTTCATTGTCTTTGACTAATCATATAATACAATTTTTTTCATTTGCAGTCAATTAAATTTATCTTTGACTGGTCCCTGTTGCATGATTTTCCTCTGTTTTAAAGTACGTTTTATCTTTTACCAAAACATTATAAGAAAGCAATTCCACTTTGTTATTTTATTTTATGTAATGTTCTAGTTACTTGAGTTTGATAATCATTACCATTATATTTTATATATTGATGATTATTTTTGCTTTTTTTACGATTAATTATTTGTAATTTCATTTAAAATTTAAGTAAAAAACACTTCTTTACATAATTCGTTATCAACTTTTAGGTTAAAAGTTGGAGATCATAAAAAGCAATATAATATTTATTGAAAAATAAAAACTTATTTATATAATGAACTAATTGGGCAAACGTCAAGATATAAAAGTAATTAATTAATACAATTCCAATAAAAAAATGAGAATTTTAAAAGGTGTCTTTGATCTTTGTCTAGATGACATCGTGAACTTTCAGTTGAATCACTTTTGGTAGCATTATAACTTATTATTAAGGGTGGGCAAGAACTGAACCAGTTAAATTTGGCTCCATACTAATGCGGTTTGGTTATGTTTTTTAATATATACATTAAAAGTGGTCAGTTTTGGTAGCGGGTTTGTAGATTTTTATCCAACCCAACTTGAACTGAACATAATGATTTTTTTTTTTTCAGACCAGCGCGAGTCTATATGTCCTATACCCCTTTCAGGCCCTCAAATTTTCAATTTCCCAAACCCTAAATCTAATTTCCCTAAAATTAATTTCCTAAAAATTAAACTCAACCCCGCCGTCCCTTCCCTCGCGTCCCTCACGACCCTTCCAGGCTCCAGCAAGGCAGCAACAACAAGCACACCCCACAGCAACCCTGAGCCCACTGTGTGCAAACCCTGTCGAGTTGCAACCCTTCCCCTCCCTCCTTCGTCGTTGGCTCGCCGAGCAGTAACCCACGTCGTCGCCACTCACCGGTCAACTTCGTCGCCTCCCTTCAATTCGGCAACCCTTAAACAAGCTGACCCAGACGCAAAAGTAGTTAATTATATTATAATATAAATTGTAATATTTTTAAATTTCAGCTAAAAAAAAATTCAATTTAGGTCTAAAATTATCAAAGTCCAAACCGATCGATCATGGTCGGTTCAATTCGGTTAGAAATGCAACCCAAACTAATTAGTTTAGTTTGATTTGAAAAATTGCCAAAAACTGAACCGAATCGACCCATGTCCACCCGTACTTATTATATCTTGCACATTGCAACAAAATAGTTATTTCCTAGAAACATACACAAATGGATATTCCCTTTTATTTTTATTATCTTTTCCATTTGTTAAAGGTTGTGGTCATCATACGTGTATCTTTTATCTTCTTCGGGTAAAAGGTCATCATACATGTATCACATTTCAGTTCGATATATATATATATACACATACATATATAAATTTGCATGTAATTGAACCATCTTAATCCACAATTAATTAGTAACGTTTTAAGATTTTAAGCTGCTTTTGTTGTTCCGCAAATCCATCCCTACTAAACTCGGTCAAAATTTTGAAACTTTGGATTTGTCATAAATCACTAAGTACATTCATATTTGATTTGATATGATGGAAAGAGAATAGCTATGGAATTCCTAGCCGAAAATAAATAAATAGATTTTAATATTTTTAACTTGTTTTACGAGTTAACTTTTTAATTTTTCAATTTAAACAGTTTTATTGTACTTTTAACTGTTAAATTTAATGCGTAAAATTTTAGATTTCAAAATTAATACAAAGTATCAAAGTTAAAATTTCATGTTGCCCATAAACTATTAGACTATATTATATATATTAATATGATATATAAGTGGATTGTAGAAGTCTGAGAATCCAAATTGTAAAATAGTTGTTGACTTAAAAAATTAAAAGCTTAATTTGTAAAATTTTGAAATTGAAAATATCAGTGTAATTAACCCATAAATAAATCAAGTATGGGTTAGAGCCTTAGAGGGCATTAATTTAACAATAAGAAACCATTTTTGATCAGCTTAATTAGTTACATGGGTATGGATTATATTACTTGAACTCCTTAGAAATTTTCCTCTTTACATAAAGAAAATTAATTACTTTCAATTTTTCACATTCTACAAAAATATCATATAATTTTCAAGCTACGCATAAATGGAGTAATCTAAAATACTAATCAGAAAATTCAAAGAAATCAAATGTAGTGGGTAAAAATTGTATCAAGAAATTCAAATATTAGGTATAATATTAAGTAGGTTAAAAAAATTCAAGATGTCCAAAACATGGGGAATGGAAATAGTTAAAAACCATGTAAGCTCAGTCAGTGCTAGTTTGTACGGTAATTGTTGAATCTCTCAGCCATATGTGTGCATGTTAACAAACAGAAGCAGTCGAAGTGTTTGATAAAAGGTCAAAAACATCAAGCCCTCTAGATAAGCTCTAGTCTTTTTAATCAAAAGCTAGTAATAAAATACTACAATACGTACTACTAAGCCATCAGCATTGGCCAGTTCTTTCACATGAGCCTGCCATTGGAATATTCTTATTACTTATACCAAGTCTATCCAAGCCAATCTCTTGCAAGCTCGAGGCTGTTGATTAGATATTAACCCAAAGTAAATTAGAAAATGGAGGGGAAAAACAGATAGGAAAAGGTCCAAAATAAACTCTCTGTAAAGTTTGAGGAGGTACTGAATACTGATGCAAGGATTTGAATATGATAGAATTCTATTACTTCAAAATGTAATATGAGGGGTATATTACATTTTCAAGTATTCTTTGACACACTTTCTCAATTAATTATCAATAAATAACTTTGAAACAATTAAAACAAGAGGTGAAAGAAGTGTAAACTTTCTTTGAGCATAGAACTTTTGTCAGAATATAGCATGAAAGGAATTTGAAATATTCCGAATGAATGGTTCTATGGGAATTACAAATACCTAAGAATTAATTCGTGATATTTTTTTTCTCTTTCTCTAGAGGACGTAATAAGATTATTTCAAATCATTATTAATGTGTTCTGCATAATCGTATTTGACAGATTTGTTTATTATTTTAATAATTTAAAGAGATTACTTGTATGTCAAATAATTCAGGAGGATTTGTGTAATTTACTCTATAATTAATTCTAATTGAAGTATCACAAAGAGTTTTATTTAATGGAATGGGAAATTAAAGAGTTTATTATTTAAGGTATTTATAGTTTCATGCATTAAGTATATCTAATGAAATGAGATTAAACCAGTCCGTTAAAGTTAAAGTGGTGTACAAGGTTGTTGGTTTTTTTTGGACTGTAAATATAATGTCCCTTATATAAATTATGTGAGCAAGACTAAACAACCTATATATGGAATGTGTAAATGAAAAGAAAGAGAGTAAGAGCAATATTAGAAAACTCATAAACAAGGAGGTATTTAAAATTTTTTTCCCTACTATTAAGGTTTTCATAATTCATACAACCATATAATTGAGAGTTTTGATAATTGATTAGGTGCTTTTTTTTTTCCATCTATAAATAAACTATTAGAGATAATTATAGCTATAATTGATGGATCGTTAATACTGTAATTCTAAGAGAGTAAGAATATTATATGTTTAAAAAAATCTATTTTATTTAATAAATACTTATTAAAGGTTTCTTTTTTGTTGTTGGTAATTTAATTAAAAGTTTCTCTCAATAAAATAAAATCCTGGCACCTTAATATGGGAATTAAATTTTTGGACCACTTCTGAATGGGCCTAAAAGCCGGCCCATATTGTTAATAGTAGGCCTAAATAGTTTATAACGAAAAAACTATTCAGACCATCTCGAATTTGGAGATTTTTCAGAGGACGAACCACCTGACTGAAAACAGTTGGGAGGCACCGACTCCAAGTTTAGGTGTTTCGTTTCCCACCTCAGGATTTAAGGTTCTATGGTTTTTTTTTTTTTTTTTTTTGAAGTTTTCCTCTTATAACTAAATCAAATATATAAAAACACGAATAAAATACATTAACCTGCATAAATATATTATGACAAAAAATAAAATAAACTTTATTTGCTAGATTTTTTCATTGAATCTGACATTTTTTTACACACAAAGACATGGATATCTTTGATAAAAAAAAAAAGACATGGATATCGAAATGAAAATTTCGGGTTTTTTTTTTTTTAAATAAATAAATTGTATGGTGTTTGGAGAGCCCGATAGAAATAAAATGGGCTAAAAAACCCAGGAATTATATTAAAACAAATCTAGAATCCAAAAAAAGAGGAGCATCAGCTCAATGTATATCCCAGCTCTATTAGGAGGCTTATTCGGATTTATCACAAAAGAAACAGGTTTCTTCAGAAAATGCAAACCTAATACTATATTTGGATCGAATGATAGATAGGAAAAAAATAATGATAAGTTTGATGAGAAAATGAAAAAGGAAAAAAAAATTATATTTATAATAATTATTGTTTGGATGATATTAATAAAAAATAAAATAAAATAAAAAAATAATTAATGCAGTTTATTTCTTTTTTCAAAAGTATCATGCATACAAAATATTTCAATCAATTAGCGGATTAATAAAAGATAAATTTGGAATATTTAAAAGTTTTGTTAAACTCTTTTCATTTCCTTCTATGATTCTATCTAATTTGAATCGAAAGCTAAACTGGTTAAAATATGTATAATCTATCCATTTCCTTCCTTGTCACTTCTTTTATACTCATTTTAACAATCCAATCAAAGAAATTAAATATTTACCAACAAAAAAAATCAAAGAAATTAAATATTATATTTTCTCTGATATTTTATTAACCCAACGAAATTTACGACAGGTTTTAGCAAAAAAAATCAGCCATTTTATTATATTCTCTATAACTATGATAGATAGAAAAATATACCAATACTCAACTCAAAACACCTTTTTACAACTACAAATTAGGCCCGGACAAGGATGATTTTGATCAATCTCACCATTCGCCCAATAAACCACGACGCTAGAATCCATTTTCACAATAACTTTCATAATGAGTAAATTCAAATCAACCTCCCTGCAAATATAGAAGCAAATCTCACTCATTGCTGTTTTATCCATCAAGCTGCGAATATATAATATAATTTGAGTTTGGACAACATAAAATAAAACTTGCCACAAAAAAAAAAAGTAAATAAATAAATAAATAAAAGAAACAAAGAAACGTAATCAAAAAATATTATATTAAACCTTTTGTTGGATTATTTTACCATCTCATAAAACATCTTCACAATAAACTAAATTTTTGGAACCTTCCTATAAGGCTTAGAAGGTTTTTTTTTTTTTTTTTAAGTCTCAAGGCCAAAAGAAAATACATCTTAAATACACATTTTATTACTATTAAACGTTAACTTTTTAATTCCAATAGAGATTTTGATTAATAATACTTTGATACATAAAATTATCTTTTGTATTGCCAATCAAGTTAGTACATGCATTTTGTAATCAGTAAAACTGTCTAATATATTTTCAAATAAAGTATTATTATAAAGGTTAAATTTGCTTAAAAAAATTTACTAAATAATGAGTGTTAAAATATTATATAATTTAAATATGGATATTTTTAAATGGGTAAGTGAATAAAAAATAAACCAAATAAATATTATCATATCAATAGACATATTATTTAGTAAATAAATTTAGTGAGTAACATATTAATAGTTGACAAATGAATATAAAATCTCCATTTAAACAAAAATATGTTCTTAAGATGATTAATTATAAACTTACATACAACATAAATATTTTGAGTTAATTTAGGACAATCAACAACTAGAAATTAAATGTTCATAATCGTAACTAATAATAAGAATTTTTAAAAAACTAATATATTAAAAGTTTATGTCGGTAGGGAAAAAAAAAAACCCAAAAATTCAAAAATGAAAAACTAGATCCATTTTCCCGCTCAAACACAAAATTCAAACTCAAATTCCTTCTCTCTCTCTCTCTTCCACTTTCGTCAAACACCTTCATATCCCTTTCACACAATTCAAGAATTCCCTACATACAGACGGAGTTAAAAACCTAAAACTTCCATTAATTCATCCTTCTTTTTTTACTTATTTATTAATTTATTCGAAGGACACCCATGTCCGCATCATCGGCTCGCAGGCCAAGAGACCGAGCCGGCGGCATTGCTGGAGCCAAAGCTCCGGTCAACCCAAAGCCCTCTAAACCCCTCACCCCAATTCCCATGTTCGACAAGAGATCCTCCGCCGGAAAAGAGAACCCTCCCGGTCCAACTTCCAAGCCCAACAACGCGTCGTCCCTGAAGCCAGCGATCCGACCCATGTTGCGTGTCGATAAAGCTTCCGTCCCTGCGGGCCATGCCGGTGAACCTCGCGTCCGGTGGTCCACTTCTTCAGCACCCAGAGGTAGGAGCTCAAGCCCATCTGAGTTCAGGAAGATCTTCTCGGATATGCGCAAGGATCGGAGGGTCTCGACTGATCGCAACGTCAGGGAACTGGGTTCTCTGCGAGCGAGCGATCGGACGGTGGCGAGCGCAGGTAAGACTTTGAATGCGTTTAGGGTTTCTGAAAGCGTTAAGCAGAAGAAGGCCTCTGGAGATTTGGGTTTCAAAGCGAGTGATTTGGGTATGGATCAGATTAAGGTTTTCAAGGATTGCAAAGAAAATGGTAGAATTGCTGTAAATTTGGAGAAAAAGAGTGGGGTTTGTGAGGAGTTAAAAGTGAACATTGTTAAAAGCGAGAAAAATGTGTACAAGGTCAGAGACTTAAATAATGGAAATAATGGTGATGTTGATTCAAGCTCGGACTTGGTAAATCAAAAAGGGTTTGATAAAGGCAGCTTAACTCATGATAAGAGAGTTCCAAAATTGGTCGGCGTCGATAATAAAGCTGTAAGGATTGGCAATGGAATCCATTTGGGGCAGAAAAAGGAGACGAGTGAAGAATATATGAAGGATGTGAAGGTTTTGGAGCTTCCTAAAGAGAAAGGGTTGGGTGAAGAGGGTTTTGGAGGTCAGGCCGGTAACAAATATCCAAGCAAGCTCCATGAGAAGCTTGCTTTCTTAGAAGGTAAGGTTAAGAGAATTGCAACTGATATCAAGAGAACTAAGGAAATATTAGATATGAATAACCCAGATACCTCAAAGGTGATACTTTCAGATATTCAGGAAAAAATTTCAGGAATTGAGAAGGCTATGGGTAATGTTACGGTTGATCCTGATAGTAAGAAGGGAATCTCAAATGGTGTTGGGCAGGATGATCGGGGTGCGAAAATGATTGAGAGAGGAGGGGTTGAGGAGGTGGGTAATTCCAGGAGTTTGGTTAAAGGTATTGAGCAGGTGGATAATGGTAAGAGTTCGGCGAATGGTTTGAAAAGTGAAGATTTGGAAGCTAGACTTTTTCCTCATCATAAGTTGCTCAGAGGTCGGACAACTTTGAAAGCATCATTAGTAAGCTCTCAAAGTGTAGAGTCCCAAGTTGGAGAACCCAGTCGTGAATCAATGGCAGACGACAAGTCATTAAGTCCTATAGATGAGAATCCGATTGCGGTGGAGTTCTTGGCCTCTTTGAATAAGGAACAAACAAAGGTCACAGCAAGAGATACCCAGGCTTGTTCAGAATATTGTGATGTTGAAGAAATGGATTGTGATACTGATACAGGAGTACAAGATTCTTCAAACATCATGATTGGAAAAGATGATGTTGAGCTCATTCTTAGAACTGACGAAACATTGGATGAGTTTGATGATCAGGAGAATATGCAGGGAATGATACTTGGCGAGGAAACTGAGGATTCATGCGATTATCAGTTGAATGAAATAGGGTGCAAGGCTGCAACGGCCGGGTGGTTTGTGTCTGAGGGGGAGTCAGTTCTTCTTTCTCATGATGATGGTACATGTACCTTCTATGATATTGTCAACTGTGAGGTACTTTTTCTGACACCTTTCACTGACCATTCTTTGTTGGTGATGTGTCTGTTTCTTACCGATTGAAAAAGTTTTACAATTTTCAGATAGTGTGCATATTAAGTATAGTTTGGTAAGTGCTTTCTTCTTTTTTAGTGAACTTTGTTAATCTACTTCCATGTTTTGTTTGTTTAAATAGCAATCTGACGATTTTACTTACTTTATTAATATCTTTTCAATTCCTTTGATTGAATCGGATCATGTTTACACTTTGCACGGACTGGAAAAGAAAAAATCATGCTTGCTTTTCATTTCAGTATGGATAGATGCTTCATGGACATTAGCATTTTGTAACATATGTATCTAGAGCTTAATTTGTTTGCTGATGGTCCACTCCTTTTTTAGGGGAAGGCTGTCTTCGAGCCTCCTGTAGGAGTGTCTCCTAATATGTGGAGAGATTGTTGGATAGTCCGTGCTCCTAGTGCAGATGGTTGCTCAGGAAGGTATGTCGTGGCTGCATCTGCTGGGAATGCTATGGATTCAGGCTTTTGTTCATGGGATTTCTACAGCAAAGACGTGCAAGCTTTCTATACTGAGGGTGGAATGACCCCTACAAGAACAGTGCTTGGTCCCTTACCCAACAACGTCTCGTATAGAAGAACTGCTTTGTGTAACATTTTGGATCCAGAAACTCGACAATGGTGGTATAAACCCTGTGGACCTCTCATCATTTCAACTGCTAGCTGTCAGAGGGTCATGAGAATCCATGACATCCGTGATGGGGAACAAGTAATGAAATGGGATGTGCCGAAGCCTGTGTTAAGCATGGATTATTCAAGCCCCTTGCAGTGGAGGAACAGAGGAAAAGTAGTTGTAGCTGAAGCAGAGGCTATTTCTCTGTGGGATGTGAACTCTCTCAACCCTCAGGCATTACTTTCTGTTTCTACATCTGGAAGAAAAGTCTCTGCCCTTCATGTGAACAACACTGATGCTGAACTAGGTGGCGGGGTTCGGCAAAGGTGGTTGTTTACCCTTGTTTATTTATGTTTGTATTGCATTCTTTAATGTGTGACGCATTTCATGGTTATCTTTGTGTCTATATTTTCTCTTGTGTATCATAGTTATTTTAACTCAACATAGGATAAATACAATAAATTTTATCTCATATGCATGTCATTATGCGTGATTACTGTCTGCTATCATCTTCTCTACTGGTCTTTGTTTTATTCTCTAGCTTAAGTTTTTGACGTTGCATCATGTGTCCATTGATTGTAGCATGAAAATGTAAAATCTGGATTTATAATTTGACATTTGCTTAGATGGTATGCTATTTCACCACTTTTTTTTAAGAGTTTGATGCACAAACTGCAGGGCAACTTCATCAGAAGCAGAAGGAAACGACGGTGTTTTCTGCACTCAAGACTCTATAAATATTTTAGACTTTCGACACCCAACTGGTGTCGGTCTCAAGATATCAAAACTCGGTGTGAATGTCCAGTCTGTTTTCTCTCGCGGAGATTCTATCTTTCTTGGTTGCACAAATGTGAGGTCAGGGGTTAAAAAACAGTTTTCTTCAGAAGTGCAGCAATTTTCAATGCGCAAACAAAGACTATTTAGCACTTATGCTTTGCCCGAATGCAATGCTGATAGCCACCAAACAGCAATTACACAAGTTTGGGGAAATTCAAACATTGTTATGGGTGTCTGTGGAAGGGGGCTGTTTGTGTTTGATCCCTTGAAGGATAATGAAATGCAGTGTTTTACCACTGAATTTGGAAAGACACAGAATGTCAGAGAAATTGTTGGCCCAGATGACTTGTATTCGCCTTGTTTCGATTACTTGTCGTCTCGTGCTCTCCTGGTATCTAGAGATCGTCCGGCAATGTGGAGGCACTTAACATAGGAGGCTGATTGCAGTTCTTGGCATAATTTATTTTGGTAGGTCCCAGTATATGAATATGTTACTGTGTGTTTTGTGTGTCTGTAACGTACGTTGTAAGACTTTGAAGATAATTGCTATTTATCAGAATGTGTTTGGTTACATAGAAACAACACAAGTATCTTATAGGTGAACGTTGTGAAGATATTGTACTAGGGACAATCTATATGTATCTTGTAGGTGAATGAGAAATGTTTAATTTATGGTAAAAACTAGCTATACCTGCTTATGCTACATTTTCTGCACCAAGAACCAAATTCCCAGAACGGCTAAATGTCAAAAAAGCCTATTTTTAGAGGTCAAAAGTTGATTATGGAAATGTTTATATAATTTTTTAAAAGTGTTTATAGTTTTCAAAAGCTTTTTTAACCAAAGCTTATAAAAAGTGGTTTTTCCAAAAAATACTTTTAAAGAAGCATAACATAAGCAAAAGTAAAAACAAAAGTTGTATCACTTGGATTTGGAAAAATAATTTATGTTAGAGAATTTGCGTGTTTCTTTGTTAGCATGAAAATATTCTTATTTCTATTTTTAATTATTTTTATCTATTAATTTTTTTTCAATAATCATTTCACAAAAATGATAAACAATAAAAAATTAAAAAAATAAATTTTATTTTCTGTAAACCTTACTATTAAGAGAACACTATAATTGATAGTAGAAGTTTATGAAACTTATATATATATTATTTATGCACTTGAGAGTAAATTGGAATCAGATTCAACACTCAAATAGATTAATTGAATTTTTTGAAAAATAAATGTCATTGATGAATTACAAAAATATATAATAAGTTAATAACCAACAAAAATATGATTTTTGTTAATTTTCATAACTTATATATTTTTTGTCAGAAAAAATTGTATGTAGTTATATATAAAATTATAAAAATGGTTTTATTATAAATCTTTCATAGAATTTTCTTTTACATTGACCTACCACCGTGGACGGATCACCATTAATCTGCATAAAATCAAACATAAGAAAAAGAAAAAATATCTCTTGCACAATTGGACCATGAGAGCGCCGCAATCTAATCGAAATGCTTATCCAAAGGCTAGAATTTGTCTGTGACATAGTAACAGTGACAAACAAATGATACATTACACCAACAGAGATGATGAGTGAGAGAAAACAATTATGGAACTTAACTGAAATTTTTAAAAAGTATTATTTTATTACTGATAATATTGATTTCTTATAAAAAAAATGTTATTTATTGATTTATAATAAAATAATATTATATCTTCATAATTAACTAATATTTTTTTAAAATTTTATAATAAAATACGGTTGCATTTAAAAATATTGCTTATAGACATGATATGTCAAAAACATTTATACATAATCATTGTGCCATAATATTTTATTATTATTTATATTTATGATGTTATAGGTAAATTTAATTATTTTTAATTTAGCAATGAAATAAAATTTGTATATCCTACTAGAAATAGTCCGATTGCACTATATTTATACAGTAATTGTATATAATTTTTTTTTTCTAACTGATAAATTCTCTATAAATATTATTATATATTCAATAATAAACATAATATCATAGCATCCATATAAGAACTGTTTAAAATCTTTTTAATAGTATACATACGATAATAAATAATCATGTGTTCAATAATAAACTGATCTTGCATTTGAGGGTGTAGCTTGGTGGTAGAAGTTAGTTGAGTCTTCACACTTTCAAGTTTAGAAATTAAAGTTCGAGTCTTAGTAGTCCAATTTGGATTCAAGTGTTCATCTTTGTTATTACCGCATAAAAAGGAGAGAGTTTTCAGTAAAATATACTCACAGTGTAAATTCCCACTAAATTAGAAAGACGCCTGAATTTAATATATTTACTAGATAATTTAATTTTTGAACGTATAACTCCATTACACTCTTTTTATTTACCAAAAAATAATAATAAACCGATCCTTCTTCAAAAATAAAAACAAATAATAAACCGACGCATATCGGTTGGATACACAAATTTTGAATTAGATACGGGAGAAATGAAGAGTGGAGACCTGTGTCAGGAAAAAGAATATAAAGACAAAGACCATGATTGATGATTCGACGCGCCTCTTTTTTTTAACATTGTTTTTTTTTTCTTTACTCTCTTTCCTTTCATTTTCCTTCAAACCACGAATCCTTTACTTTTCTTCTCCTTTTCCCTTCAAACCTCATAAAATTAAATTTTATAAATTTCTTTGCTATCTCTTTTGGTGGCTGTTTTTTCTCCTCCTTTCTTCTCCATACAGTTAATCTGCCATCTCTCCATAATCTCTCTTCAAGAAAGACTTTTTCTTTGGCGACCAGTGCAGGCATGGCTTTCAGAGGGGTGAGCTTCTGCTGTTTCTTGTTTAGATCTGACTTTCTTTATTTTTTTGTTTTGTTTTGGAAGTGAAATCTATAGTTCATTGTTTGATGTGCTGCTGGCTAAGTATGTGGGTCTGATAATCTGATTGTAAGGAATTTTGGTTTTGTGATTCCTTTTCTAGATGGAGATATTAGTCGTTGTGGTTTCAAGGTTTTTTCATTATCCATGCATTTGCTCTTTTTTTTTTTCTTTTTTTTTTTTAATAAAAAGTCTTTTTTCCCCTTAAAGTTTTGGGCTTCAATGACTTTTTGTTATTATATTTGTTAAGCGTATGTCATGGAGGCAATATTTTGTATTCTTTATGGAAAGTACAATTTTATTGACCTTCAGCTTCTTTGAGTAATTAGCTTTTGATCTGTTTTCTAGATCTTTGAGGTTTCTTGTCTTGTCGCTGGTACTTTTGTTGCTTGACCTTTTTGGTTCAAATTAGAACTGAAATTGTCTTTGCAATTAAGTTTATCTATTTGCTTGCACTTTCTGCTGAGCCCCAGCTGTTCAATATTGAATAATGAACGACTTAAATTATGAGTTTTTATTTCTATTGCCTGCTTAAGAGATTGTATGTTGTGAGGGCTCAAATATTGTGCATTTGCTTACACTTTATGTTTTAGTTAATGTTGATTAGATGAAGTATCTTAAATGGGTTTTATTCTAGACAAATGCTTCATCTGGCATGGGCGTTGCTGATCACTGTAAGAGCACATACCTGGAACTGCAAAGAAAGAAGGTTCACCGCTATGTGATTTTTAAGATCGATGAAAAGATAAAAGAAGTTGTGGTTGAAAAGACTGGCGGACCAGCTGAAAGCTATGATGATTTCACTGCTTCTTTGCCCGAGAATGATTGCCGTTATGCAGTTTATGACTTTGATTTTGTGACCTCGGAGAACTGTCAGAAAAGCAAGATCTTTTTCATTGCGTGGTTAGTTTCTTTTGCTTTTGGGTTAATTTAAAGTGATAGACTGTGAACTCGGTATTTATTTGAGATTGTGACTTGTTGAAGTAGCGGCATCGGTTGATGAATCTTTTGGAAGTGATAAGTTTGCTATGAGGAGTTATATATTAATTAATCAAATGGAAGTTTTTATCTTTTTGGAAGTTGATCAAATGGAGTTTCTTGTAACAAAAAAAGATATCAAGTATGAAGAGGAGAAATATTTGTGTATTTGTTAGTTTTGGCCCATTTCACATGCTATACATGATTTCCCTTTTCAGTGAGGCTGTTTTATTGTTCTATGTTTCTCTTTAAAATATCTTCGATGGTGATCCCCTATCACGGTAAGTTGACTTAATAGAAAGAGGCATACCCTGTCTTTTTTCTTTATGTGCATCCATTTGTGAAGGATTGACTCAGTTCATGATAATTGTCTTTTATATTTTGTCAATATGTTTAACGTTGATGGCGGTGTTATAGTTATGCTTGCAATGTTTCATCGTGTTGGAACGTTAAGCCTTAGAGTACTAAAAGGAAGCTGACTTGAAGCTAGTCTCTTTTGCTCTTGTTCGGGGTGTTCAGAAAACAAAAAGTAGTGTAAACTTCAAAAGTTGAGTTATAGATGTTTTGCTTGGTTGGAACATAGCAAGTTTTACTTTTTGTTACATTGGCAGGTTTAGACAACAGGGGATAGTCATCTCAACCCTTGAAATTCATCATAGCCAGTAATTTAATTATTTATTATTCTTTTTTGCATTATTAATTCTTAATTTTGTTTGCTCAGTTTACCGTTGTGAAAAATGTGTCGTCTTTATGCAGTTCAATGTTTAAGAGCACAGTTATATCAATAAATGATCATTGCAGCATTTTTGGTCACCTTCATTGCTTAAACTTGTTCGATTACAGGTCACCTTCTGTATCAAGAATCCGTGCAAAGATGCTGTATGCTACATCGAAAGACAGGTTCAGAAGGGAGCTGGAGGGCATCCATTATGAGATCCAGGCTACTGATCCAACCGAAATGGACCTTGAAGTCATCCGAGAGCGTGCAAACTGAGCACTTGTCTGAAACTGTTTGTTCATCTTAAACAAGTGCCTGGAGTGTCTATCATCAACCTGAAAGGAATCCACTTTCCTGCTCCAATTAGTTTTCCAGTTTCCGCAAAATCTGTTCATGCACAAATTTACATATCCCAAATTTATTAAATAAATCAGCACCTGGAAAGGCTGATTAGGGACTTGTAGCTGTGATACCCTGTATACGGGAATTTGAGCTTCCCTATTGCCTTTTGATGCATTGTGGGTGAAAATTGGGTATGACTAAATAATTCATGATTTGATTCCTCTTATTATGAAATACATATTTCTATCATAGAGTCTCTCTTTGCATTGATTTGTCTATCTACCATGGTAGATTTATTTTGTGTTTCAGATCTAATCTCCAATTCTAATTACCAAATCCTCTGCTTGTTATACTTTGCATTTGTGGACAGACAGGTGTAGACTGAGTTTTCAAAGCTCAAGTTGTTGCTTATAAGATGCTGTTGAATGTTAATGCCATTAATTTCTTGGGCTTTGAAGCTGTGGACAGCTTAAGTGATGTGAGAAATGCCAAAAGAAAGATTAAATAATAAAACCAAGTTGGGTTAATTTTCACTTCCAATTTTTTTTCTTTTTTAAATTGATTTGGTAAAATACATTTTTTGTGTGGGTTTGCATTTGCCCTTGTTTTTGTCAATTTAGCCAAATAAGTGACATGTGAATGGTAAAGAAATAAATTATGACATTTTAAATGGTAAAGAAATAAATTATGTTCCTTTTAGAATAAGTAACATTTTGCTTTCCAAACAATCAGTATTAACAATTAAACCAAAACGACGCAAAAATAATTCTTGATGTGTGGCCAATTTTTAAATTTGAGGGTAGATTAATCACACACAATAATGATAAAAAAAAAAAAAAAAGATTCAAAAAAAAAAGAAGAAGAACACACAATAACTTAGGGGCTAAATTGTATTTTACCCAAGAAATTATCGGTGGACTACCTAGTTTTCTACGTTCTATTGCAAGTAAGATTTATAGGATAAAAAGAAAAAAAAAAATCATAAAAATAAAAAAGGATAAAACGATAAAAGGTATATATATATATATTTATTTATTTTGCTGAAATCGAAAAAAATAAATAAAAATTGTCCAACATAAATTTGAAAACTGTAACAGGAGGGATTTCCAAAAGCAGAACCCAGCAGTACACGTGCAAACATTATTGAAGCATATCTCTCCCCGTTTAGATGCTGTATCTAGAAGTAGAACCACATGGAATGGGGAAAGGAAAACGAAACATGTGCAATTGATGCTTGGATTTGTGATCGAATTTTGTGGATTGTGCGTAATTACTAATCCCTTCAAAACCTAAAATCCTGAGGCTTTGTCCTACTACTATTGTCTTTTTAACAGGTTCCAAGTAATTAAATGCCTACTTTGAGACAATGAGGTCACCATTAAGAACTAAGAAACCTTATCACCTTTTCTTTTTTTACTTTTTCTTTTCTATTTTTCTCATGGTGGGGCTCACGGAAGGTCCAAGAAGTGTCTCCCACCACAATGATGCAACATAAATGGGATCCATAATTTCACTCATGAAAAATCCATTTTTCTATTTTACCTTTGGCTCTTCATAATCATAGACCCCTCGCTCTCTCACTCACTGTACATCGTACAGCAAATAAGCTTTTACTGTTTTATACAGTACATGTTTTTCCATGTTTATTAAAATAAAAATTTCCAATTTGTAAACTATTTTTTGAGTTTCTGGGGTTGGCAGGAAATGGGGTATTTGGTATTTTTCTTCTGTGATGCCTAAAACCTGAACTGGTAATTGTCAAAGACCCTTTTCTTTTGTATGATTATATATTCTGGTTCTTTGTGGCTAACTTTCTTCAATATGAAGTATTGACTAATGATTTTAGATTCATTGTCTCTAGTCTTTTAGTCTCATGGAAGTCTGATCTGCTATGTTTATACAGAAACTGATTTTTTGCAGCAAAACCAGGTAAAATCAAAGCTGTATTAAACTCTTGTTGCAGAAAACTAGGTGTATATGTTCTTTGATGGTGGATTTTGAGAAATTTCTAGAGAGCTTTACGAAATTGATAATTCTAACCTGAAGGATCTGAATAATGCAAGATGGACGATAGTAATAAGACCATAGTTTGGTTTAGAAGGGACCTGAGGATTGAGGATAATCCTGCCTTAGTCGCTGCTGCAAGGGATGGTTGTGTCTTTCCTGTGTATATATGGTGTCCTAAAGAGGAAGGACAATTTTATCCCGGTAGAGTTTCGAGGTGGTGGCTGAAGCAGTCTCTTGCTCACTTGGATCAGTCCCTGAAATCACTTGGGGCTGAACTTGTGCTGATTAAAACCGAAAGTACTTTCGATGCTCTCTTGGACTGTATCAATGCCGCCGGAGCAACAAAAGTAGTATTCAACCATCTTTACGGTATGCTCTTCATAGGTGTTTCATTCCATAGATGAACAAACATAAATACACATATGTTTCTATGAGTATGTGGGTAATTATATAGAAATCACTATATTTTCTGAAATGGATTTTATTGAATTTAAAATTGATGTTCCTCTTTGGTTGTGCATACCTGTTATATCATATTTAAACCTTGTGGCTGATAATTGGTGCTGATATGGAGTTCTCACACCTTTTAGGTGAAAGCAATACATGTTTGGTAATGATACATAAGTTTAAAATGATTTTCTTAGGTAATATATATGCAGAATTAAGAAGTTTAGAGGTTTTTCTTATCAAGTTTGTTGTGGTTTTTACTTATTACAGACTAACTCATTTGAGGCATTTAAATACTTCTACATGTTATATGTCTCTTTCACTCTAATAGTATGATTTTTTCATCTACACTAGATCCCATTTCCCTTGTTCGTGATCATAACATCAAAGAGAAGCTGGTGGAGCTTGGCATTTCTGTGCAGAGCTATAATGCAGATTTGTTGTTTGAGCCATGGGAAACTTATAATGAAAAAGGAAATGCATACACAAACTTTGAGTCTTACTGGAACAAGTGCTTGAACATGCCAATGGAACCTACTTCACTTCTTCCCCCATGGAAATTGTTACCAGCAGCAGCAGGTACTTATTAACTGTTTTTTTCCAAGTTGGTTTTTGTTACCCTAGTTACAGATTGACTCTGTTAAAATTTTAGGAACATTTTCTTGGTAATACAATATTGAAGAAGTTATGCAATTACTTGTTGGGCAATTCACCCCCCCCCCCCNCCCCCTCTCTCTCTCTCTCTCTGAGACTGGGCAAAAGAAAAAAATAAAAGATGGGAAGTACGGAAACCTGATAAGCAATTTTGTGGCATTGCTGACAGGAACAATGGGAAAAAGTTCAATTGATGAATTGAATCTTGAAAATGAATCGGAAAAATCAAGTAATGCCCTTTTAGGAAGAGCATGGTCTCCAGGTTGGAGCAATGCTGATAAAGTCTTAACTGAATTTATTGCGGTACACCTTGTTGAATATTCCATGAATAGGCTAAAGGTTGGAGGAAACTCCACATCACTTCTATCTCCATATCTTCATTTTGGAGAACTGAGTGTGAGGAAGGTTTTCCAGTTTGCTCGAATGAAGCAGATATTATGGGTGAAAGAAGGGAACTCTGTAGGGGAAGAGAGTGTGACTCTTTTTCTAAAGGCCATTGGGCTTAGAGAATACTCTCGTTATCTTTGTTTCAACTTCCCATTCACTCACGAGAGGTCGTTGTTGAACAACTTGAAATTTTTCCCATGGCAAGCCAACCAGGCACATTTTAAGGCATGGAGACAGGGAAGAACTGGCTACCCTTTGGTTGATGCAGGGATGAGAGAGCTTTGGGCAACTGGGTGGATACACAACAGAATTAGAGTGATTGTTTCAAGCTTTTCGGTGAAAGTCTTGCTTCTACCTTGGAGATGGGGGATGAAGTATTTCTGGGATACACTTTTGGATGCAGACTTGGAAAGTGATATCCTTGGTTGGCAGTATATCTCGGGAAGTTTACCAGATGGTCATGAGCTCGAGCGTCTGGACAGTCCCGAGGTTCGCAGTCTTATTGACTTTATATCAATCTAAAATGTTGCTAGTTGTTGTGTCTAGAATCTGCAAGGATTTAGAAATTGAACATATCTTCTTGATTCCTACTGTGGAAAAAGCGAGCCTGTTGATAATTATAACTCCTGTGGAACTGAATTAATTATCTCATTGTGCTTTGCTTTGCATAGTATGAACCTTTTCTTGTATGTAACATATTTTCAAAGCAAGTAAATTGTAAGACCTTACATTTTTCATCCAGGTTTTTTTTAAATTCTAAAGTATTGAAGGAAATTCTGTTTACAGCCTAACGGACTGTTGTTTAAATTGCTCATTGCCTGCACTTATGCTGAAATTTTGAACCTCATTCTTATTTATATATCTGAAATCTTGGAGTCAGGTTCAAGGCTCAAAATTTGATCCAGAGGGAGAATATGTGAGGCAATGGCTTCCTGAACTAGCACGCTTGCCAACCGAGTGGATACATCATCCATGGGATGCACCAGAATCCGTGCTTAAAGCCTCGGGGGTCGAATTGGGTTTCAACTATCCAAAACCCATCGTTGATCTGGATTCAGCAAGAGAACATTTGACTGAGGCTATATTCAAGATGTGGGAAACGGAAGCAGCTTCAAAGGCTGGAAAATCAAATGGCAAAGATGAAGTTGTTGTTGATAACTCAGACCGGATTGAAAATCTACCTGCTAAAATGGTTGCTTTGAAGGAAAAGAAAGCTTTTCCATGTCCTACTAATTCATCAAATGATCAGAGGGTGCCAACTTCACAGAATCTGAAAACCAATCCAATCAACAGGAAGAGATCAAAATATGTGGAAGAGGAGAGGGACATGCCGGATAATTTGCGCAACATTGCTGAGGCCGGGACATCAAGAACAGATAAAGAGTTGTGCTCCACAGCTGAATCTTCGTCTGCTAAGAAGCAGACCACAAGCAGGAATTCATTTTCTGTTCCGCAATCGTGTTCATTGACAAAAGGCTTGCCTTTTCAGGAGTCTGAATCTTCTGAACTGGTGTGGCCGCAGCAAGAACAGGTTGACATGGAACAGAGCTCAACTAAAGATGGTACGTAAACTCAATCATATCAGTCTCAATAATTTTGCTGTTCTTAAGAGATAAAAGTCTCAGTTATAAACAGTCTGTTTTGAGTTCATATAATCTTCTTTTCCTTGAATTTAACATATTTATATGCTCTTCTAATCTCTTCTATTAGTGTTCATATAATCTTCTTTCTCTTGAATTTAACATATTTATATGCTCTTCTAATCTCCTCTATTATGCTATCAACTTTTCTATAGGAGCTTTGGAAGATTAATGCATCTCTCACAAAACAAATTCACTGGCAAGTGTATTGGTTCTCGATGAAGACCATTCTTCTGCTTGTCAGTTCTGCAATTTTGTGCAATTGTATTTCGGTATGACTAACTTGAATTTGACCTTTAGTATAACATGCTTTCTGGCTAATGGTGTTTCCTTCAGTTTTCTTTATAGCTATATGGGTAGCGTTTGAAAATTTGATAGTTAATGACATTCTCGAACCATTTTGCTATTTTTTTTTTTTTTTTATGCATGTATATACCACACACATATATAAGTTCATATATATATATGGAGTGTTACATTTACCATGAAATTCTACGAAAAAATATCTAAATCTTATTGACAGTTTTCTTATCCGATTGTAAATTGATGCGTATCTGTTTTTTTATGAAGTATAACTGTAATCTAAATTCTTGAAAAATGAATCCAATAACCTATATCATATCATTTACTAAAACTTTAACAATATATATATATATATATTACTAAAATAATTTGGTGGAGAAATTTGTTGGCTCTAGCATGATTGTTTTTTTATATATAAGAAGGTAGGTTCTATCAGCCAGAATCAGTGTGCTATTATCTGAAGAGTGCCAAAAGGTTTGTCTTTTTAAGTTTGTTTGTTAATCAAATTCATTTTTTTCCTCATTATAATAATGGAGTACATCTGAATTGTAAAGTTCATTAGTTGACAGAAAAATCAATTAATTTTTTTTTAAAGATTTATTTAAACAGCCTGACAAAACATTCTTTCAATTAGGAGACAGCTGGAATTATTAATAAAAATATATAATTCAGGGTGTTGTTGGAATTAGACAAAGCTGCTCATAAAAAGTTATAAGCATTGACCGCTCTTAGTCTCACATTGTTTTCAGGAGAATTTTTAAGAAATTCTGAATTGTTTGTTTATATAATTATGTTTCAAATTATTACCAAAAGAATTATATTACTAATTTCGTGATCAATGTTATTTGACCGCTAGGATATCAGATATTAAACATAAAAAAACCTAAAAATAATAATTTACTAATTTATTTCTTTCCTGTTTAGTTAATGGTTGAACTGGCTCTTATTTTAATTAATACAAGGTGCCAACGGCATGCGTTCTTGGTTTATTTGTTAATAACAACAGTGAATACTTAAAAATTACGTTTATAGTAAAAAATAATACATAAAACAAGAGTCAAAAGGCCGTATCATTTATGCTGATCGAAATACACTTGTAAAACATATATATATATATAAACAATTAATTAAAAGATCTCGTTAAAAAGTTAATTTGTTAAAAAAAAAACCAAAACTCAGACTCTTTTTGATAACGGTCTTTGTTTTATTTTCAGTTTCAAACATAATATGAAAAACAAATTATCGTTATTCTTGAACAACTTGACCATTTTTTAAAAAACATTTGAAATCGCTGTTTTTTTAGAGAGATTTTTTGTGTGCATGATTTTGTAGGAATTTTGAAGTGAATTGAAATTGTTTAAGAATTAAACACGTTTATTTGAGACATTTTTTAGTTATTTTTGAACTGTTGTGTCTCTTTACAATAAGTAATATTCTTCTCTATATAAACCAGATTTTGAAGTGCTGGTATTTTTAAAAAATTATCATTGTAGTATGAAACACATTCGCCGTTTATAAAACCGTTCACGGAGTAAAATTTGTCTTAAATTTAGAAAATCAAATTTTTGTTTCTAACATTACTGGTTTTTTTTTTTATCTTTCTTTATATATATATATATATGTATATATTGGTGTATACATGTTTTTGTTTACATACAGTAAAAACTCGTTCATACCATGTTCATACCATTTACATTTTTTTAAAAGAATTTGAAATTACTTTTCAGATTTTATTTTTAAGAATTAATTTTCGCCTGTACTCTCCTTTTATTTTTATTATTTGCCCCATTTTTCGTCCGTACTAACCCTTAAAGCAACATATCTCTTAGCGCAAAGATCTTTAGATTCAACCATTCGCTGCCTCCTGCAGGCGACAGCCTAATTTTGCACTACTCAAACGTCAATTCTTTTATGTGTGCTTTTTTATTGAAATATAAAATAAAAACTTTAATATTTAATTATTTATAAAAAATTAAAAATAAACCTAGGAGCATTTTGGATTTTATGTATAGAGGTATGGACAAGTTCATTTTCCGTGATGTATTTGGCCTTGTTATTTATCCTAAATCCTATTCTCTTAAAACTATTTGAATGCAGGTACGAGATGCTTTTAGTTTTTCACATGCATACAAAGTATGATAAATCCTTAAAAAGTATAACAATTGCCATTAATTAAATTATTAAAAGCAGTTAAATAAAACCAAACTAGTTTTAAAAAAAATATTTAAAAAAAGTTAGTTTTTTTTTTTTTAATATAGAATAAGAACATCTTCAATAGAATGTGTATTGCTAAAATTAATATGCCATATAAGTAAATATAAATATTATTTTAAAAAAATGCGCTCCAATGGCAATGTCTATAATGAATGTCGAGCTGACGTGGTTTGACATTGTCAAAATAAATGTCTACTTCTGGAAGCTCTGTCAGACATTGTCAGGTTTTTTAAAAAATAAAATTTTCTTTAAAAATTCAATTTGCTCAAAAACTAAAAATAATTCAATAAAATATATAATTAATTAATAAGTATAAATAACATTTGTGTACATTATCATTGGAGAATAATTTTTGAATTAAATGTGCAATTATGCCACATAAATTTGAATAATGTCTATTTAAATGCCATGTATAGAACATAAACCTGGCAAATTTCAATACGACCCGTTAACACGAAATGAACACGAACGTTTTTTATGAGTTCAAATTTATTTGAAACAGGTTGGGTTGATAATGGGTCAACCCGTTATCTTAACGGGTTAATCCGCGAAAACTCGTTAGACCCATTAAAGACTCATTAGTCATTAATAGCAATTTAGTAATTTATTATTAAAAAAACTTAATTTACTAATAAAGTTAGATGTACTACAAGCTTTATTATGTAGAAGAGATTGACTTTTTAGAAAATGAACTA
The DNA here is from genome assembly GCA_003254975.1 of Ochetophila trinervis. NCBI lineage: Eukaryota > Viridiplantae > Streptophyta > Magnoliopsida > Rosales > Rhamnaceae > Ochetophila > Ochetophila trinervis. Next base: position 29,208 of record QANX01001713.1, read on the forward strand.
ATTTGCATTTATATATATATTATTTTTTTAACATGAATATTTCTAATATTATTATATATTCAGTTTTAAATGATATCATTAATTTAGAAGAACTTACAGAATATGTCATTACATCAAGTGTTGAACAAGCTAAATTAGGACAATGCTCTAACACATTTTCTATTGATGATTAGAGGTATTGAAATTTGAGTTGTATGCATTATTTAATTTTTCTATATCAATTTTGATAATAATATACAATTTAACTTATTTTTTTTAGGTGATTTGCCTTCAAGGTTGTGTTCATTATGGTTGAAAATATCATATACATCGGATTATCAATGCAAAAAATGAAAATGTGGTTGAAATTGAAAATGTTTATGTATTATTGTTATTTCAAACAATATTGTTTTATATTTTTATTATTCATTTGTAGAAGGATTTAAGTATTAGGATTGTGTGGTTTGTTATTTTTTAACATGTATTAAGTATGTTGTTTTAGTTTTTATTTTTGATTTATAAAAACATACAAATATTTATGTTTATATGTGCTTCATTATTTTTTAGTATAGACTATAAATTATAAATCAAATGTATTTTTATTTTTTTTAAAAAAATTGAAAATAAATTAATGGATTATACGTTAATTTTATGAACGGGTTTAAATTTACATATTTTAACACGAAATCTTAACAGGTCGGATTTGAATAAAAAATTTTGGACATAAACACAACACTACACGATCTATTGCCAGGTCTAATAGAGCAATTCACATTCATTCAGATGCTCTAAACAATTTTACTTTTATCTGTCGGTGATATATAGGTCGTCCTACTTCCTAAAAAACTATTTGCAATTGGTGTTTTCTATATTTGAGATAATTTCTTTAACCAGAAGCTACCAATTCCTCATGAGCAAAACACTCGTGACTCAACGACACCATAAAATTATGTCATTTTTGTTGGTAATGAAAAAAATATGACGTTTTTGTTGGAAAATTTTAAATTTATATGTTAATTTTTTCAATGGAAATTACAAATGTCTTTTTATAATTAATTTAGAAGTTCTATTGTTTCACATGTATTGTTATATTTTACAGAATTTATTTACTATAGGTGCTACTTTTTAGAAAAGTATTACTTCATTAGGTGAAGTTAAATTTATATTTAATAAGTTAGTTTTATATATATTAAAAAAAGTGATTTTATAAATGAATATACTTTTTGATTATAGCCTTTTAAATTCTATAAATAGATCTAGTTATATTTAGTTTTCATCAATTCCATTCATTTACAGTATTAAAAAGCATAAATGTTGCACATATTGTACGAGAGTTCAAGTCAATATTAATTTGATATTTTTGATAATTTAAAGCGTTACTATCATTAAAAAAAATCATTACATAGGAGGGATAAATGCCATAAAGTCAAACATATGGGTGAGACAAAATTCATCTTGACATAGAGTCTAACTCTAATCTCAATTTATTTACTGATTTTTCTATAATTATACTTTATTTATTTATNTTGTTAAGCTAAACCGTCATTTATGGTTTGGTCTGAATTTTTATAAAAAACCAGACCAAACCAGACCGCGCCCACCCCTAATTTATTATATTGTTAAAACAATGGAGACAAAACTAAAATTACTTATTTCTTTAAGAAAAATATTATTTGTGCAAATCAATTACCAGGAGATTTGCGGTTACTATTAAACAGTTCCCTTATATTTATTAAAATTTTAATATTAAAAATAAAATAAACTTTGTTACGGTAATTATTAATAGTAATAAATAATAATAAAAAATAATTTATGGTAAATATCAATTATATATATAATTTAAAATTAACTAAACATTTAAAAATAAAAACATCGTGATTCATCCACCACCAATCTTAGCAACCAAAATCCTTAAAAATCATTTATATTTAATTATCAACGGATAAGTCACCAATCACGATCATACTCGATTCTGTTGGTTAAAAAAATGTCGTTTCTCTCATTCAAATTTTATGAATCAAATTAATTTGTTAGAGTTAAATCTTATTTGAAAATGATTTTTTATTTAATTTCTTATAAATTATAATACATATTTAAAAGTTTTCAATTTCAAGTGAATCAAGTCTAATACTTCGAACATTGTCTCTATGAAAAGCAAAGCAAAAAGGAAAGTTATAGAAACATATATTCATATAACAATACTATAAATTAAGCTGGTCTGCTCTCACTAAATACTCAGTTTGTTTTTAATTGCTATTTTTCCTTCAACTTTATACAATCGTTGAGAAACGAAAAAAAAAAAACGCACACAAATAAGGCGCTTCGACCCAACAAAAAAAGAAGGAAAAAAAGGAAAAACCAGCGAGAAAAGCTACCGTTCTTTCTCAGAAAAGTGTACAGAGCACCGCACGCACTTTAGAAAATAAATCTGAGAAAAGCTCCAAACGCTTGGTTTTTTTTGGGTCGTCGTGAGGCTATTTAAGAAATTAGATCAGCCACCGCTCTTGTTCCACCGCCACTTGTAATCCATGCATGCCCTGCACCAAATTAGTAATTTCACCACATTAGTTTAATTGCCCTCTTTTATTACTAATCATTTATTAATTAAACAGATTTGGAAACTAATTCAATTATATTAATAGCTGAAAAAGAAGAAGGTTTTCTAACGCATTTTAGGCTTCGAAAATTTTGATTCTGAGATAGAAATCGAAATTTATACAAGTAAAAACAAGTGCGAGTGAGATTAATCTATAATTTTCACATTAATAATAAATAAAAAACAAAACAAAACAAAATTTTAAATTTGTGCGTATTGGATTCAAGAAAATGCGAAAATTTTATCCTTCTAGTTAACCAACCAGAGTGAAAAAGAAGAGAAATCAAACCGGAAATGTAAAGCCAGAGAGACAGATTACAAACACAAATGAACCAGACAATGGATATGATAAAAAATTTAGAGACGATTATTTTTAAAATAAAAAATAAAATAAAAAGAGAGAAATATGATTAATTTGCTTACTTAGAACTTGTTCCGCCGAAAATCTCCTTGAAACGTCCTTACAGAGCATCCTTCTAAGCAGATCCTTTGCCGTTGGGGAAACCGAGTGAAAAACCCTAGTCGGAAACCTTAGATTTCCCCTTAGCACCGCTTCGAATGTCTCCTCCGCTGACTCACCGTAAAATGGCGGAAAACCGGCCAACATTATATACAAAACGACGCCGGCGCTCCATACGTCAACCTTTTCGTCGTAATCCTTCCCGGACAACACCTCCGGCGCAACGTAGTACGGAGTTCCAACAATCCCGCTCATCGGCTCGCCTTCTTTGAAAATCTCGGCCGATCCAAAATCGGCGAGCTTAAGCCTGTTCCGCTCGTCGAACAAAATGTTATCCGGCTTGATATCTCGGTGAGCGACGCCGAGCCGGTGGCAGTGAGCGACGGCTTCCATGAGCTGCGATATTACAACGGCAGCTTCCGGTTCGGTAAAAACGCGAAGCGAAATCCGGCAATGGAGATCCGGCGTATCACAGAGGTCGAGAACCAAGTGGAGATGAATCTCATCCTCATATAGAGCGTGTATGTTGATGATATGAGGATGAGGAGAGAGAAGCTGAAGGATCTTCGGCTCCGTGAGAAGACATTGAGCATCGAGAAAATCGCCAGATATGAGACGCTTATCGATGGACTTCACGGCGAGGGAATCGCCGCCTTTCGCCGGGAAACACCGGAAAACGGTGCCGAATCTTCCCCGGCCGATCTCGTCGCAGACAAGGAAGTCTCTCTTCAAGCTTTCACTCATCAGTCTTTTTCTTTCCAGACTCCTCTTTGAAATTTGTATGTTGATTTGCGGAGGCTACGGAGGTTAGTTGCTTTTTAATAATATTGAGAAAAAAAGAGAATCGGTTTGGGAATGTCTTGGGGAATATTCGGAGGTCAAGTTCCTACGCCAATTATCGCTCACCACGTAACGAATCTAACGGCTGTAGATACTATGTGTAATTGGGACCGTGGGATCGAAACACAAAGGCTGGGGGTTGGGATTAAATTACGGGACTGCCCTTATCATGATATCTCTGTGTTCTCTTCGTGTGTGTGAGAGAGAGAAAAATAAGGGAAACGTGTTCCGTACTCACTGCTGTCCTTTCTTCTCCTTGGTGGATCAGGATTTTCCAATCTCTGTCGTATATGAGAAGCTGTGATAAAAATTTTGTAAGCCCAAATTTTTCCCAAAATTTACTTAATATGCCATGACATATATATATTTATATATTTTTAAAAAGCTTATTTATATATTTTCTAGAAGTTTCTCACTTATCAAATCAGCTAATAACTCTCCATCAGTTTACCAAATCTATTAAAATGACTGAAACCGGATTTTTGGCTAAGGTCAGAGTGCTAAATTACGTTTAGCTAACTAATTGCATTTTGCTACTTTTTTTTTTTTTTTTTTT